>VZSF01005307.1:552126-646088 GCA_013398295.1 Chionis minor | reverse complement strand
TTTTTTTTTTTTCCTGAAACTTGGTAAAGTAGCATCCTTCTGCCTCTGCAGTGTTACTTTTTACTGATGTAATATCTAGTCAGACTATTCAAATTAGAGTCATTTCTAAACATTGATACTATGCATGTCAGTACAGCTTTCCAAAACACATTTCACTCAGAACAATTTTTTTTTTCTTTTACATAATATCTCTGTAATAAGTGTGTCTGAAAGACATCAAATAAAAGATGATAATATTTGAAAACAAAACACAAACTGTCAGAATTTGAATAATAAAAATAATATTTATCAACCACCCTTCTCTCTAGCCGCTATGGCTGCCTGCACCATAACAAGAAGGTCAGTATTTCAGGGAAAAAGAAAAGTGTTCTTTAAAGAGAGAATTCCTTTTAAATCTTATTTGACTATTAAATCCCACCAGTGCATTTGCAGAACTTGGTCAACACAGCCAGCTCTGCTGGACAACAAGCACAAAGGTAAGGCTCTTGCCATTCCCTACCCAGCTCACTCCTCTCTTCACACAGAGCACGTCCCTACCTACTTTCCTGCAGTGTTTAACTGGAAATGTTATTTCCCTCAAATTCTCAAGCAGGCATTTAGTCCAGTTCAAAGTCTGACTGTATGTGTCCAGATTCACGATTGAAGCCATGCAGCCAGCCACCGTGTCACTGTCAGTGGCTATGCTTTAGGGGACATAGATATGCTGTGTTAACACCAGTCAGAGAGGATAAGCTTAGAATGATAAAGACCAAATAAATTCAGGATCCTTTGCCCTGGATTTCTAATTTTGAATCTTTAAGGTACATCCAGGCCTTCTGGTCTTCAGCTCTGCTCTGCAGCCTCAAGGTCAGAAAAAATTTTTGAGGAGTTGTGACCTGAGCAGTTGTCTGTAGGAGGAAAGTTTTATATCAAATGCCAAAAAAATCATGAAGCTGTGAGTTTTACTGTAAGAGTTGCCAGTTTATCTTTAAATCATAAGTAGCTTTCGCTTTCTTACTGTGAAGTAAGTTTCAAGCAGTTGTTTCTAGTTTTTCTCATCAGATGCTGTTTCGTGTAAAGGGGTGGTACATGAATGGAAATTATTTAGTAAACTAGTTAAAGGTCAAATATTCATCATCTTTTGGAGAAAAAGAATGTCATTTTTATTTCAACTTTAAGTCCATCCATCACTTTTTGAAGTGCTAATTAGATGTACGTATCATATTTTATTTTGCAAAACTGTTTACTAATAATAGCATTGGATGTGTTTTTATTAATGTTTTCCTTATTTGGCATTCATATTAAAAGTATTATTAAGATAACATAAAATTTGGAAGACTTGCCATTCTTTAATATACTGGAGCTCAGGAGAGAACATTATCCATCTGACACATTTTGAAAACATTAAAACAAGTTACACATCAGAGATGAGAAAACCCCCCTAGGCTTGTTTAGAACTCATGAACTCACTGTCATTCACCTTCATTAGGTGTAGGATGAAAAAAAAGAGCCATCCTGAAAACTCAATATTTATACATTTATATTTAGATATCTTGACATTTCCTGTATGAGAGTGAGATCAATTCAAGAGAGATGAATGAAAGTGTTGACATTTTTCTGTTGGAAAGTTTTCTGCTGACATTAATTAAGATTCCTTAAACTCACAAACTTTGATAGCATTAAATACTTAATTCAATATTTTCACTCAAGAAGTATTAGAGAAGGTAAGTATGAAGATTGTTTATACTTTAATTTTTTGACATCCATCACTAGGAGCAGGATGTCCTAAGACAAGACATGTCTTCTTTAGTAGCATCTCTTTTTTTGGCAAATGTTCTCATAGTGCCTCAGATCTAGTAAGTTTCTAGTTATGATTTTCTTTGCAGACTTTTAAATATTCTTCCCTGAAGGTTCCTGAGTACATCTTCTGGAAATCCTGTTCATAATGTTTACCCAAACTAATTTTAAGAATCTAATTTAATCAGTGATTCAAAGTCAAGACTAACTCAGTTGTTCTGAATCTTCTCTAGAGGTACATCTTTCTCTTCAGTTATTATAGGTCTAAAAGCATACATATAATAAGCATATATAATAAGAAAACTTATCAATCTATGCAGAACATATATATACTTCCCACTATACTGAAGGTTATATTATTTTACATGTACCATAGAAGTGTCAACTCAAATGTCAGACAATGTCATTCTTATGTTACAGTCCAAGTAAAGCGGCTACAGCTTAAGTATCAATAAGTATGTGCTTGTGGACAGTCATTAGGGATGACTGATGTTTGTAACTAGCAGTATTCACTGCTATTTTGCATAATTTATTCTTAAAGATGTAATGTGAATATATTAGAGAGCACCTAGAAAGCTAAAGATTTCTGAAGACTGAATCTTAAGTAAGAAAATAGAAAATATAATAGAAGTGTTTCATATTTAACAACATTTTATAAACTTAAGCTGATGCCAAAGTCTTCTGATTAGCAGGTTATTGATTGGATAAAGATATAGAAAGAAATTTAGTAGTGAGAAAAGTAGTTAGGATTTAATACACAGAAATTATTATGTAGTTTCAGTCAGCTAGAGCTGGGAGTCAAGGAAATGCAATCTGTGATAGCAAAAGGACTCACAGGAAACAATGATGGAAGAATTTAAAATTGGTCTATACAAGTGAGAGAGGAAGATGAGATGTATCAATACAACAGAGAACTCCTACTGTTAGTCTGGAAGCAATAATGTGGGAAATGGGGCTAAAAGACAAATAAGCAAAGGTTTGGAGAGTTGAGGTATTAACTGTATTGGAAATCAAGGCACGGAAGTAAACACAGGATAACAAAAACAAGCTGAAACATTTGGACTTTTTGGAGAGCAGAGGCACTGATCCATTGCTGAATACAAAAAAAAGCTGGTGAATACCTGAATTGTCCAACAATATTAAGTCTCTGACAACAAGGAGATAGTATTTTGTTAAAAAAAAAAAAAAAAAGAAAAAAAGAAGTAAGGTAGCACAAAACTGAAGGGAGGCATATAGAAAGTTTTGTATAACAGGAAAAGAGAAAAATATGTGAAGAAGAGAGGGTACAGCCTTGTACAGAATAATGCATAAAGGAGGGAGGAATTACGAGCATAAAAGTTGGGTATGGTATATATGTACAAGAGTGTGCTTTCCCACCTTTCAGCTCAGGGCAAGTCATGTTCAAGAATCATGAGAGTCAGGAATTGAAATGAGAAGCTGGTCACTGAGGAAAACATGAAATGGCAGGTTGTGTTGAATGTTTGTGCTGTTAAAATAAATTATTTTAGAGACAGATGAAGAAATGTAGGTATGAATAGAGTCATGAAGCAAAAAGTGGAAGAGTGGGAAGTGAAGAAATGGAACAATTAACAAGGAAAGATACAGGTAGTGAGGTGGAGATGCAGAAAATACTGGTTTTATGAGAAGTATTACAAGAATACAAGGGTCTAGGGATAATGATAAATTTAGACATAAATGGACAGTGGTAAAAAAAAATGAAGAGAAAGGAGAAGGGGAATCTGTCTGATGAACAGAAGGAGGAGGGGAGTGGGAAAGAGAAATTAAAATGTAAAAGTATATGTGGGTTTTCTGAAATCATGAGGAAAGGGGAGGCAGACATACGCAAATCAGTTTAATAAGGATGGAGTTACATGTCTAATCCAAATGAGCCATGAATCCGCTCACTTAATGGAGAAATGTGTCTGCAAAGTCCTCACTGAAGCAGGTCATGAATAATCAGTTCATTATTTCCACATTTCCATTAGTAAAGATTGATCATCTACAATGTGCTGGTGGTGTGGATCATGGATGACTTGACCAAGGAACCATTTCTAGAGAAGTCACTGTTACATGAGTGACAGACTTTATGAATGGAATATAACATAAAAACAGGAATCACAACGATTCTTGCACCTGGCTTGGTGCTAATTGTAAGAATGAGTGAAAAATTTAACAGACAGCAAAGAACCTTCAAAGAAACATTCAGTTGTATTTATTTGGAGCCCTGTGTTTTGTCTTGTTTGATCCCTAAAATCAGACAGCTGGATTGCATGAATAACAGGGAAACATTGGAGGAGCGATTTTATTAATCTAGTCCTCTCCTCACAGGATCAGAACAACCATCAGATTAGGAGGATTAATCTAGTTAGTGCAGAGGAAGTCACAATCACTATTTTTATAAAGCATCTGCACAGCACAAAGTGTCAGATAGCTTATGCATTAAAAACAAGGGACTGCTGACTTTACCATATATTCTACTCCGCTACAAAGTTCCATGTTTTTCACACCCATTAAGATTTACTGTATCGAATTCTGAGTATTTTGATGGCCTATGACAATTACATTTGTTCTCTGTTTCTTGAGAATTTTATACTCTTATGGAAATTAAGGACATATATAAATAACTCTCTAATAGATTGTAAGGCTTTTTTACTCAAGTTGTACACTTGTAACCATAGTTTTCCATCAAGGAAATTAACAGGACTTTTTTTTAAGTCTTCTTGGGGACGGAAACTTAAACTGGGCTAATCCTGCAGGACTCTATCACAACACATCGTTAGATCAGACATCACTTATGAATGCTGTCCCTGTCCAGCCTGCATCTCTTCCTGTGGAACCTTAGGTACAGAAAATAGAACAGGAAGGGTCAGTGCATATCTATTCTCATTCTAAGGATATATGTGGGTGCACAGGCTCAGAGCTTGGAAATTAGTGTTGTTCTGGGAATATACACACTATCTGGTCAGCCACATTTGCTTCCCACATCATCAGAGGAAACCATCCATTGCAAAGGAATTGTAACCAGACCTTAATAACAGAAGACCTACTGCTTCTGCCTCAGGCTTGTTCCCAAATTCCAGCTGTTCCATAATATTTAGGAAATCTCTAGCACAGCTGGGTTCCAGTAGCACACTGGGTGTCTTCGTAAACACTCTATACTTATTTGTGGAAGGCAAAGTCCATGGCTTGGTTCAACTCAAGCAATAACATTTTATTGGCATGACAAAATCTTCTAAAGTATAAATGAAAGAGCCAAGATCCTGAGGCATTCTGCACAAGCTAAAAAAGACCTGTCCCTAACATTCCTGCTCTGTTCTGTAGGTCCTAGAGCTTCCTTCTGTGTGCTTAACTAAATATCCTTAATTTTATGTTGTTCTCTCTAAAAAGAAAAAAAAATTACAAGGATCTTAATTATACAAAGCTTTTCCTCATGCTGAGATACCTAGGCAGTGCTTATTCATTCAGCTGACAAGCTGGGAACATTAAGGAGGGAAAAAATGTTATTTGACTTGGGTTTTATACTAGACTAAGGCAATGGAGCTACAAGAGTTTGTACTAACCAAAGAACTTGGGCCATGTATTCTAAAAAGTGAAACAAATTACTTTCCCAGCATTGTGAGTCTCAGACTGTCTAAAAAGTCATACTTAACAATATGAGATATGGAAATATACCTCAGTTATTTTTGCTTACCATCTTTGTTTCAATCTTTTGTGACAGAGTATTCACATATTTTGCACAACTAAAAAGTGTATTACAGACAAAAGGAGAAAAGGTCAGTGGTAATACAATAATTGCAGTAGTTTGTGCTATTACAAATACCTTCATCATATCTACCATAATCTAAAAGACAAAATGTATACGTGAATGTCAGAAATTTTCTCCAAAATGGAAAAATTAAAAAATTCCAGATCTTTCCATCTTTCCTTGCTAGGCACCCTTCTGAGACTGCTGGTCATTCTCACAATCTCTGGATTTTTGTCTAATAAGCCAATGTCTTCTGTCAACTGGTGAGGTTTCAACAACTCCAACAGCTTCAGAATAAACTACCTCATGTGTCCCATGGATTATACTTTTGTTTCTTGTCAGAATTTATGTTCACCTTTTTCACTTCTGGTTCAGGTCTGTCTGTCTGCCCTCTCTTCCAGTTCTTGCCCACCCAGGATCATTTAGTTCATTACTCTTGCCTAGGTGGAAGAGCTTGCACCTGCCTTCAGTGGAGTGAAACCTGTGTGTCACAGTCACTTTGAGTTTGAAATCTGTTCCCCAATCTGTTTCGATCCAGACAGAGCCTGGTGCTCTCTGTAGATGTCATTAGCAAGCTCTTGATTCCATTTTCCAGACTGTTAGTGGAAATACTGTATTATTCAGGACCTACTGGACCTAAACAGATGCATTTGCTGCATCCTTCTGTTTTAGGAGTGAGTCACTGATAATCACGCTCTTAGTACAGGTTTCTGCTCAGTTTTCTGTTTCTGTTATCTAATCCATGTCTTCACAGCCAGCTTGTGAGATGTCTTGTAAAGCAGTGTCAAAAACCTTACTGAAGTGAGTGTACATATATTTGCTCCTTCTTTTCTGTCTACAAGGCCTGTTGATCTCTTCTGCAAGGAAAGTAGATAGGCTTGACGTGATTTATTCTTAAAAATTATTTTTTAATATTGCTTGCTATGTTTTCATCTAGGTTCTTATTTATTTATTTATTTTCTCCCTGTTTTCTGAAGAACTAAATTAAGCTGCCTCGGTCTTTAATATCTTGACCTTTCCTTTTCTCCATTTTTTAAGATAAAACTGTATTTCTTATCTTTTTTTCCAGAACTTCATCCATTGCCCATGAACTCTAAATGAATTTCATTGATACTAAAAAATTCAAAAGTTTGTCACTTTTTCACTTGCTCCCCACATCATCACTTGTTTTCATAGCTGTTTATAAGTGTGTGAAATTCTCCTTCTGCCTTTTTTTCCCCCTCTCTCTGTGGTGTCAACTTTTTCTTTTTTCCCTGCAAATCAAGTCCTAGCTGTAGCACTGAAAGCTAAAATTGGGCCATACATCTGAGCCACTCCTCACGTTATCAGAGTTGATCCCAGTTCCATGGAACAAGAAGAGTGGCAAAGCTAAGATGCATACTTTAAAAAGTACTCCTCTGTAGTCTACAAAGAAATACCTTAATGGTCTAGAAATTAAAAAAGAATAAAATTCACAGTTGCTATAACCTGTAAAATTGCACATTATTAATGACAGTGGTGAAACTATAAAAACTTTCTCATTCTTATATATTCTTGGCTTATAGGTTTGCTAAAAGTCAGCAGTTTAAGATGAAATTTGGACATATTTTCAAGATTTAAATTTGTTTTTTCATTTTACTCAAACTAGTCGTATTAGTCATAATTTCAGCCTAAGGAAATATAATTTATTTAGCCATGTAAAAACATACTAGCAAATCTTTCTGATGATAGCACACTCAAACTTAAAATTTAGGTGTATTTTTAGGGTCATGGATATGTCTTTTGTCATCCATCTGAAAACATCTCCTATTTACAAAGTGATATCTTAACATTCTCATATGCTCGGTAGAGATTTCTTTGATTTCTGTTTTTTCCATTGACCTTTTTCAAAGATTTCCTTTTCACTGTAAGATGCACAGGACTTTAAGGACCAGTCTGTGAATCCCCATAGGGGATGTTCTATTACACCTCCTACATGTGTTGGTCTGACTTTTTAATGCTTTAATATCACAAAAAAAGTTAGGAAACCCTTTTCTTATCCTAAGCTTCAAAGAGAAAACAGGTTTTTTCTTTCAGTTTTGTTGAAAATTTGAGTTGGGGCTGAGGACTAAAACAATTTTTGTTTAGCAATCCATTTTAATTCCCACACATTTGCTGTAGATATGTGTCTATACAGTGGTTCCTTTATCCTCTCTTCTGTTTAGTCATACCTAAAGAAAGAAAGAATTTGCACATATTCCTCTTGCATAATACCACGTTTTCAGAAGTGATTCATCTATCGTCTTGTAGGCATCTTCTTTAGGATGAAAAGAACCATACCCAATAGAAATGTTCTTTTTCATTGAATCTCTTCAGTGAACATAAAAGAAGTCAAGGTATAGGTGTAAAAACATACGGTCCAGACATCTGTAGCTAGGTGTCACACTCCCTGAGGGGCTAGTTAGGGAAAAAAAAAAAAAAGAAACTCATATTTTAATCTAACAAAAAAGGCATATAAAAGTAAGATAGTAAAAATATTTATTTTGCCTATTTAACATAAATTAAAATTTCCCTTACCAGTGGCAGGCCTTACTCCCCTGAAAAATATTGTCATTTTTGTAGAGGTCAGAGAGGTCACCAATATTAACAGCTTTAACAGCGAGAGACTTATTTTTCTGAATGTGCCATAGGCTGCAGTTTTTTTGTTACATTTCTAAGAACGCTATCATATTTATCATTAAAATTTTGAAGGTGTGGTAAGGTTAGGCAATGCTTTAAAGAATCATTAATAGCAGAGAATTCTTTGCCAGCATTTCAGAATGCTTTAGATGTAACATTCACATTGTATGCAGCCAAATGTGTTAGTGATAAAATATAGTCAGGAACCAAATGAAGAAATGAATAATTGCTTTTGCAGAATAAAAGTAGTTTCTGACTCTGCAGACATTGGCTTTGATGAATACTGCTGCCATCTAGGATAAAGCTGATATTGCCTTTCAATGTGTGGCCTTATTAAACAGAGATCTTGCTATAGGCCTTACTATGACATGTGGGGTATATTTGATTAGTTACCAGAACCACTTGGAGTGCATTGGTTTTCTTTTCTTTAGGGTTGTAGGCTGGGAGCTCTTTTTTTCACAGTGGTCTACTGATTTCAAATGGCTATTTGACCTACATTGTTCATTAACATTTCATATCTTCATTGATAAGGGAGAAAAATAGCTCCCTGGGCTCGTAATTGCCTATGGATTTCAATGTCTTCAGATGAAAGGGTCCAATACACTACTGACTGAGCAGATCAGAAGCTCTTTTAAGGATTTTGGATTAGTAGGGATCGCTAAATGATATGAACCTAAGGTTAGTTCTACAAAGGGACTTCATGCTAGTCTCTGCAATGCAAGCCTCTGGGTTTCTGGCACTCAAGGTGGCATCCAGACTCTGCAAGAGATGCTTTTGTTACTGAGGTGATGCCTGGTGCAAGTTTGGTGCCTTACACTGGGGATCTTAAGAACCAGCACGGTGAGGAGGTTGCGACAAGCTCCTGAAAGCTGGCTAGTGCAAAAAGGCTAAAATGAGTTCCTGGCTGCATTACTCAGGGCAAAGGAGAACCTCCGGACTCTGTTGGCCATAGCCCAAAACCTTCCCCAGTGGAGTTCCTTCCTCACTTCTTTTAAACCTGGAGAAGTAGAGCAGCTCTTTCGTACAGCTGACGACTGCATAGCATCAACAAATCCCCTGAACGTGGGTAGTTGAGTTTGATCAATCCCTCTGCCTACAAATCTTCGGATCCACTTCCCCCATCTTCCTGAAAAGAGTCTCAGATGGCTTGTGAAGGCATTGTATTCTGTGTACTATGTGTCCTCCCGGTAAAGAGCAGAAAGCACTTCAGAAAAAAAGCAGCTCCCTAGGTCACGAGAGTGGCTAGTGTAAAGCTCACAGGACTGAGACAGCTGGATCCTAGCTGAGCTCTGTCTACCTATCAGAATAGGTGATACAGCCACCAAATTTTGAAAACACAGTAAATATTCAGGTGTTATGCGAGAAGGTTGCAAGGAGATCAGCGATCACAGTAGTTCTCTCAACAAAACATAGTACTGTCTCTTGTTTAGCAGATAACCAACTATTGTCTGCTGTGCCGTTTATATGTCTGTTTTCCTCTTTTTTCACTCCCTTCAACATCCTACTGTTTCATTAAGCCGGTTGATTCATCATATGAGAGTGGAGAAGTACAGCTCACTGAGCACCTGGACAGTTTAATTTAATTTTCTCAGGTTTTTAGATGGGGGCTCAATTTGATGTGACCCCTTGAAATTGAACCCAGCCCTAGCTGTTGCTAATCAAATCCTGGCAGACTGTTACATCGACTAGCAGAGTTCTAAATTGTAGTAGCATTAGTTTGTAGAAAAGTTTATTTTGTTAGAACTGATGTGATAATGAACCTTCTCTTTATCCATTTCAGCAGATAGAAAATTTGATCTTGGATATAAGCAGCTTTGTAGTGAGGAACAAAAAATGAGACTACTTCACTTATTTGTAGCAAAGTAATTTCAGTACAAGAAGGACAAAAGATGGAACAACTGACTTTCAGATGTTAAGATTTTGCCTGCACTTTCTAATTTTTGTTTGTTTTATTTTGTTTATTTAGTGCTATTTTGCACTTGAAAATTTTAATTTTTTTTTTTCTCTTATCCAGGTATTCTTATCTGTTCGTGTGTGGAAGAGTCTTTGTGTTCAGTTCAATCATTTGGATAGAAAGGTGATGAGTTATTCCACTATGACTTTTTCTCAGCACTCTGCTGCATTCATCAGAGCGTGCATAATTTTGACTGCAATGAATGTAATGTACATTCTTTATAGAAAATTAAATTTCAGTTGTCTAGTAGGGCAGAACTTGTGCTGAAGACAAAAACAGGTTGATACGCAATTAAAAGAGCTGTACACTTCAAACAGGGATAAAATCTCACTTATAAATACATATATATATATGCATATATATCCACGGAATTGGTATTTCACCAAGTTACAGACACTATATATACTATGGATGATAGTTTAAAGGATAAGATTTTAGAAAAGTATTTGTTATTGATTTTAATGATGTAAAATATGTAGGGTTGCAAACCGAGCTGATGTAACGTTCGTTAATCTTCAAGTCTGGGAATGTAAAAATGTTTGTGCTGCCTTTCCAAATCATTTTTTGTTCTTTCTCCTTTTCTAAACTGGCAAAATGTACTTTAAGGGCTTCATTTTTCTCTGAACTATGAATCTGCTGCCCAAGGCAAGAACCAATAGATGTATGGTCAACTCCAGTATAGCAAGTCTTATTTTCTTTGATAATGGCAACTTTGATCTGTCTAAGAAACCTATTCTGAGAAATGTTCCCCAGGATTCTCACTGAAGCTTAAAATGATTAAACCAAAAACAGAAACAAAAAAATGCTTTGCATTGATTTGCTATTTACAGTCTTGAGAATTACATTATCAGGCATCGTTCAAAGGTGACTAGATACAGCATAAGCGCAGTGGAGAAAATATACTACAACCAGGATTTAATATAGACTTTAGTTAAGCTTAAACTGACAGCTCTTTGAACAGAAGAACTCAAGAACTTGTTTTGCCAAAAGTGTCATTGTTTCTTTAAAAGATGACTCCATATTAATGATGATCCAATATTAATGGCAGATTTAATGGCACAACTCAATATCATAATGGGTTTTCTGTCTCAGAGCTCTATCCTGTTTCCAGAGATTTCCAGTGGCAAATATTGCCATTCCTAGTCTTTTGTTTTTCTGTGTGTTTTTAAACTTTTCACTAAAAATATAAGACAAAGATAATTGTATATTAAAATGTATTAAAGAATATATTCTAACTTCACATACATGAGGAAAAAGAATAGCCAGTTCTCTTTTATTTTAAACTCTCTGTCACTATTCTTTATTATTACTACTTTATGAACAGTGCGCTGTATTCATATGTTTGTTTCACTCAAAACAATTTCTCATACTGCACTAACTTTAAATTAAATGCAAACAATACAAATATCTTCATCTACTAATGAACTATGGTTACCTCAATAAATTACCATCTGGTATCAAAAACTTGGGTTTATTAAGAGTACTGTAATGGAAATAGAGAATACGTTAGCTTCCAAACATTTTTGGAAAAGCCCATTCCTTAAGACTACTAGACTTAAAAATAAACTTAGTGAGAGACTTCTATGACATTGATCCCTGTCTCTGGATAACAGGAAAGCCTTAATGAGCTTCAAATGGGTCTATGCATAAGGCAAAAGATTAGATGGAGAGGGCAAAGAGGATGTGGTACCCAAACTTCCTGCTTCTGTAGCAGCCATTTTCCTCTGAATCGGTTTTTACTATGAAGAAATTTGAGTGTTGGACATTTGGCACACTATTTCAATATTCCTGTTTCGCAAATCATGTATCAAATTAAGGACTGTTCTTTTTAATTCATAAAAAAAACCCCAAATTTTTCTCAATGCAGAAAGAAAGAGTATAGATTAAAAGATTCAAATTTAAAAAAAAAAAAAAAAAAACCAAACTGTTTTAGTGTAATGTTTTATAAAAAATCAATGAGAGGAAAAAATCTGAAATCCTTTACTTTTTCTACAATTTTTTCTTTTTTAACTACCAAAGACCATCTTTATTACATTCATTAGCATCAAAAGCATTCTGCAGGCCTTTCAGAATTATACATCTGAAGTCTGTGGCAGAGCAAGAACAGAATTTCTGTTTCTGAAAGAAAAAAACATGGATGAATACCTACATTTTCATTGTTTGTAACATCAAACAGAAAAAAAGAGGAAGTTAATTTTGGATTAGAAAAATATTCTGGGAAGCCAGAAGAAAAATGTTGATATTAAACAATATATTTGTTTATCTAAAATATATCATTTTGAGGGTTCAACTTACATTATTTTCTTCAATGTCACAAAAGATAAATAAATTACATTTTTGAACAGAAAAATTAAAACAATTCAAGCCTTAAACTAGTTTTCAGAAAGGTCTTTCAAAAGCCTCAAGTGAAACAATTTTGCAACTGACAACAAATTATTAAATATCTCAACAGCAAAAGAGGGAAAAAAAAAAAAATGTTTACAACAACACCCCAGGAGGAAAGTCAGATTTGTTGCTGTTGTTGTTGCTGCTGCTGTTGTAAAAATGATCACAGATCATCCCTTCAAAAGACTCGTGCTTTACTAATTTCTGGTGGAACTCTTTTAATGATTTTGTTCAGCAGCATAGAAACAGTGATGGGTCTCATCTGAAATGTATGAAATCAGGTGGAGATGCCCAGTCATCTGCTGTGGATTCCCCCCTGTATTTCCTTAATACATTATGGTTTGTTACCAATTTGCACACAGCAACTGCACCAAAACAGAATCTCTTAAATGAATTTCTGATTAAGAAGAGAAACTAATGGTAGGTCTAGACTGCATGTGCAGCTTCAGGTTGAGCCAACTGTAGCTACAGGACTGTTCCCACAACTAATGTCCCCAGATGAGGTTACCAGTTTCCTTGCCTGAGATCTCAAAAGCCTCCACAGAGTCCAAGTGTGATCAGATTCCTGGGATGAGCCAGACTGTGTGTCTTGGTACACTTCAGGTGGATTACTGTATTTATGTGACAAGTTTAGACTCTCAATTGCCTGTGTGAGATCTCTGTTGTGCCTTAACAGACTAAGGCTAACATGAATTTCCCACAGTGGAACTCACAGTGGCTACAGTCCCAGCTGAGCAAATCTCAGCTACTTGCCTTAGTCAGGTGCTACGAATCCAGACCTGTAAAAAACTTTCAATTTGCTCTGAGTTCATCATGTTTTTTAAAGGGAGAACAGAAAAATAGAGGTTTCTGCTGCAGAGAATTGTATGTCTTCTCTTTGCTACCATAGCTGTAGAACTTCATGTCTATTTTGTAAATAAATTCTGACAAGAGGGTATCTGTTACCGTGTTGTGCTCCAGTCAGAAAACTGGTCTCTTAATATTATCCACAACCACTCCATTTTAATTGCATGTATAAAACATTACATGTTTATTCATTTATAGTCAGAAATTCTGCTTACCTGGAAAATATATTAAAGCCATTCTATGACACCATAGTGAGATATGTAGTTCATGCAACCTCGTTCTTCAATCAATGAGAATTCAGGCTGGAACTTTTGGCATGCTTAAAATGCATGGAAATTTTGAATACTTTGTTTCTAGGCTGATGCTGCACTTTAAATCCACACAACATATATTCAACAAAGTGTTTTAGATCTCAGATCAAATTATTTGGATGAGATTGGAGCTCAATTGCCCTTGTGCCACAAGACAAATGCAGGACTGATTTTCACAGCTCTCTAAAAAAGACTCTAAGTGAATGGCAAATTAGCTGCACAAAGACAATGAGCAACAGAACTTGTCAGGAGTTTTAAAATTCAGAAATTTATTGCAGCTCAGACCTTATAACGTTGAGAAAGGACTTTTAGTGCTATGAAAGAATGGAAAAGCAATTTAACTTGCACTGGTAGAGTTACTTCTTATGTTCAAATTTCCTTTATTTCTGTACCAAAACACAGTACACCATCTTCAGTCAGTAGAGTAGCCCAGTGTGATGGCAGGACAATACACATACAAAAGATAGCCCTGACTAGTAATTTAGCATTAATTCTTTTTCAATCCCAGATCTGTCCTGATGCTTATAGTTTTTAAGCATCTCTATATGCTAGGAAAAAAACCTAGTGTTTTCATTTTTGTTTTACTTTTTTTGTAATATACATTGTCTGTTAAAATAGCATTGTAATATTGGACTTATGCTTGCACTAAAAATATATTCCATAACTTGTTGTGGAAAAGGACTTAAATGCTTCTCTAATTGGATTTGAAGAAATTTTTGTTGTCTATAACACATGGAAGACTGTTTTCCTTCCTTTCACTGACTGAAAATACAAAATCTTCAGTTAATATCAGAGAACAGTTAAAAATTGTGATTTATTAATTTAGAAATCCAAATTATTTTAAACAAAAACTCATGTCAGATCATCAATTAGTCTGAATTTTCAAAGCTCCGCTGATTGCAAGTATCTTGCCAGACCTTGCTGGTTATGACTTCTGCATATAATACACGTTTTTTTGAAATGGATGCAGCACAGGGACTGCAGCACAAGGCAATGTTTTACTTCTTAGTGTTACTCCCAGTTTTCGGAATTACATTAATACAATTCTAGCTCTTGTTAGATTTGAGCTATCAGATGGCTTTTTGTATTGAATTCTTCAACAACATTGAAACGTTAAAGGTTAAATCTGATGGGAGATGGCATTGTTTTAAAACATTGCATATTACCAGGTTGGTGCCAGTGCCTTGATATTTTCACCAGGCTTCAGTGAGAAGGGTTTCAGAGCACATTTTGAATTTCTAAGATGATTTCTTAGAACATAATACAAATTAACAATATTTTCTTTCACACATTTGGAAGTGTTTGTGTGCGGTAGTTTTCTTGGTATAAAAGAAGATGAGGAAGGAACAGGAAAAAACTTTTGCACTACTGGTAAAGACACAGTGTATTTTCTTGTTCCTTCAGGGGATTGACAAGACTATTTCAGAAGAACAGAATATTGGTCAGACCAACCAACCATCTTCACAATATCTGTATTATTTGTCCCAGCAGTCAATAGTAGATGTTTAAGAAAGAATATACGAGCATTACAAGGTTTATAGTGAACTTTCTCCAGAATATTCTCCCAGCTTCCAGCAAATTAACTACTCAGGAAACTTCTCAGCTAGAGGGGAGGTGTTTCTCGCCTCATGAGAACAGAATTTTATTTTCAGAGAGCATTGATATTGAACACATAAAATGTTTTGGCATCCACATACCCTATGGCAAGAAATTTTAAAGTTGAACTGCACAGTGTGTGAAGAAGTAGGTATCACATCTTGTTTATTTCAGGCCTGATAACCCTACTTTGTTTGCAAGGTCACTCATGACCACAGACACCTCTGTTACATTATAATTTGGTAACTGCTGCTAGTTCCCTAAGATGAGAAGTCCTCCTCTATTTGATCCTTCCTCATGAGGAAAATACTCCGCGCATTTGATTTCTTTGGCCACTTTCCATTGAACCCTCTCTATTTCTGCCATATTCCTCAGTGATAGGGAATCAGAACAGTACAGTGTTCAGGATACGGGAGAACTATATTTTTGTGCAACCAGACAGTGATATTTTTAACTTTGTTGCTTATTCCTTTTCCAGTAGTTCCTAACATTTAATTTGCTTTTTTTTTCATTGCTGCTGAAAATTGAGCTAGCTTTTTTATAGAACAGTCTAGTTCCTAAGTTCATAGGGTATGCAGAGTTTAAGACTGCTTATTCCCATGTTCATCAACTTAAGCTTGTCTACACTGAATTTTATTTACTGTTTACTGCTTACCCTCTGTTACTACTATGTTAATGCCAATGATGTTTCATTGTTGAGTCTAGTTAATTACCTCAGCTGTGCAAGGTAGAGATGCAGTTGCTAAGGAGAATGATAGCCTAAAATGAAGACCTCTATAACATGAAAAGTTGACGTCTCAGAAAAATGTCTGATTTTATTAGATGTATCTAGACAATATATTCACATATCTGACTACTCATAGAGCTTCCTGCTTCTATTTCTGCTAAATATCCACAGGTGTCACAAATGCAAAATAAAGACATAAAAATTTTGTTTCATCTTTCAAATGAATACAAGACTGGGAAAGAGGTGCTCTTCATACCGGACTTGGACATTTATTCTACGGTTTCATAGATTTACTAAGAAGTTACATCTGGGTTAATTTTTCCTATGTGTGACATCTCATTTCTATGGCTCAGAGCTTATGTGTAGAGATTATCAAATGTCAAATGCAAATGTAAAATGGATCCACACTGTAGAAAATAGTCTTACTGATATTGAACTGACTATTCCCTTTAAATGTTAATGAAACTGTTGTAATTACTGAAATACCAAAACAGGCGAAGAGCTGGAGATCACAGCTGTAGCCCATTACTCGTAAATTACTGGCACAGGCACTATCTTGGCAGAAAGAGTTGTACAAGAACTTGTTCATCATGCTTCCTTTTTAAGTAAGGGGTGGAGACCAAGTCTAAAGAGCACAGAGAGAAAACTGAGGGACTTTATGTTCTACTAAAAAGGTATAAAGACTACCTATAACCAGCCTCCCTGTCTCTGCCCCCACCCCCGTTGTTTTTTTCTGAGAGACAGAGTTTATATCATAAAAACTGTTGAACTTACAGTAAAGGAAAATAAGCCTCTCTAAACCTCTTTTTAAAAAAAAGAAATAAAGATCCCCTTATTGCATTTTAAACTGACATTTATAATCATGCTTTTTTTTTCCTTTTTTTTTAGCAAGAAAACTGACTATATTCAAAAGCAGACAAGCAGAATGGGAAGAAAGTGAGTTAAATAATGGGGGGAGGGGGGCACTGTTGCATTTTTTGTGTGATATTTTTTCAGCCAGCAAGCCTGTGGCACAGATGCAGTGAAAAGGAAAATAGAGTACTTGAATGGGGTAAGTAACCTCAAGACAAAAAATGTCTAAGGGCTATGCAAGCATAACTAGGCAGTAAAGAACCAGTGATATCTATACTAAAGAAGGCTAGTGACACCTTGATTCTTTGATCTGTGAACTGTGTGACAGGCTTGCAAACGGATAGTTTATTATCTGGGAGATGAATAGCAAAGTCCTACAGCGTTTCACAGGGTTAATATGTATAAAACAGCCATTTAGATGTGCGCCAGGAATAGAGTGTGGGAGGAGTTTGCTTCGGCATGCAAGGAAGTTGTACGTGCGTCTGTGTCTATATGTATGTCTATGCGTATGCGCTTGTGTGGAGCACTGCGCGGTACCCAGCTGGTCACAACAGCTGCAACTGGGAAGATATGTACCGAAGCTGACCACGGAATCGCCAAATCCTCTTAATTCACCTTCTGATGACATTGAAGGTGGCCCAAGCCCGATCAGGACCTTGTTCTTATTTTCACGGAGGATCGCTATCGTTACACTCCATTTAAATTCAGGAATAAGCATCTCACGACGCCATGCTCCACTGCATCGGAACTGTATGAGCAAGGCGGTCTTGCAGAGAAAGGGAGAGACAGAGAGAGGGAGAGACTTCCCAGGCTGAGAAGAAAAAGAGACACTATCTGGTTTTGTTGTCTGTGGGTTGATTTTTTTTTAAAGAAATCTGCAGCTCGAAGGTATCGCAGTAATATTTCTGTAAGCCTTGTCTCAACAGTAATAAATTTATTTGTATCAACAGCAGAGTCAGATAATTCTGCTGTTGTTCTTACAGGGATCTGTTGTTTCATGGATCACATAGGGAATTCCAAAGAGCAACAATCCTTGTGTTGCCTGACTTTATATGAGCTTAGTCATCCAAGGCAAATAACTCATCTTCGAAAGGAGCTTACATCTCACCTAAGCTTATTTAAGTGGTCAGTCTTTCCTCAGGTGCAGACACTTGATTTCTTTTCTTTCAGTCATTTTTGAAACTATGTTTGGCATGCAATGTACTGTTGGTGTGTGGTGGTTTTATTTAGTAACTTTTTCTGGTTTGGGTTTTTTTTTGTTTTTTTTGTTTTTTTTTTTCTCCTTAAAGAGGTGTCTCTGTTAGACACAAGTAAATGTAAAACTGTAAAACAGTAATTATTGATTCAGGAATAGAAAAGCCCTTTGAAAGCATGTTGCTATGTGATGAGTACAGGGAGACTACCTGGATTTTTCCATCATCATTACTCCATATCCATGTAACCATGAAACAGTCAAAGGCAGCCATGGTAATATTCAGAAATAAAAGTGACAAAAATGTTGCTCAGATAAATGAACGTTTGCATGATAAAGCATTAGGGATTTGTTTCTTTCAAATGATATTATGCTTGAAGCAAAAAAGAAAGAGTTAACTGAAGTGAATAATTACAACTGGATATAAAGATACTTTGTAAAGAAAAACACACTTACAATGGAAATCAAGGGAAAAAAGATCTTACACCTTAGCTGCATGAAAATAAAACTGTGAAATACTCAAACTTATGTTACTGAAAATAATTCACTGATTAAAAATCTGACGTGAGGAAAAAAAGTAGAACGATGACTTCGCTTGCCGTAATTGGGTAATAAGATGTATTTTACTGCAAGTCAATTTCCTCTTTCCAATTTAGAAACACAATACAGCTCTGGCACAGTAGCATCTTTATGGTCCTATGGATTGACATCACAAAGCCATGGTCTTCTTTTGAAATCTTTGGAACTGTGATAAATCTTCATGGCTCTGTATTCTAAAAGAAGAAAGGATTAAAGAAAGATTTTCAAGAGTGGCATATTACCTCCTCTATTTGAAGATGAAAGGATTGCATTATGGTGGGCTCGCAGTTATCGATTTTACTTGGGATTAATAATTAAATAGAATTTATAGCAACAGGAAAATAGTGTTACGGTATAAAGATTTAAACAATGGAAAACTATTTAAACAATGGAAAGCTGTTTAAACAACTGAGCTTAAAGGTGGAATTATAGGTTATGAGTGTATCGAGTATGTACAGAATATCTTCCTTTAAGACATACCGTTTCTTAATTGTTTCCTACATCATCACCAGAGAGAACCATAGAAAAACAACCATCCTAACAGAATTATCTGCATTTCTTGATAAATAATGTCAAATGAGTTATAAAAGACAGGAACTGTCATCCACAGATGCAGATCTGGCTGAGTTGCCATTCTCAAAGAAGAGGGTCTATGATTAGGATCGCTGTCCTTATAGCTCCAGGAGTCTTCATTTGGATTCTCACTCAGGAAATTTTGGAGTAAGGAACAACAGAAGAAAATAAGACCCAACAGGAATAGAGGCTGCTTGATATAAAACAATGTGTGTTTGGGATTGCAAGGACTGGTGGAAGAAAATCTGTGTTGTTTCTTTGATAAAATTGGGCAGGTCAGGGGCTCTTGCTTGCTTGTGCTCTTGTTTTTCTAGTTAACGGAGAAATATTTTGGTTTTTGGAATCATTCTACAAGGGCACGGAAACTACATGACTTCTGTGGATGTGAATGTTGACCCCCCATCATGTCATCTGGCAGTAAGTTCTCCCACTCATTTGATTTCCAAGGTCCAATTCAGCAAAGCATGAGGTCCTTATGTATTCTTGGACACCTAGGATGAACACAGTTTTTTTTGTCCCTAGGTTTATTGAAGATAAAAATTCACAATGACGAAATAGGTTCATCATCATTATAAATATTTTAAATCTAGCATTTCCTCATATTGTACTCCTGTTCAGCTTTGTAAAAGGCTGTGTTTAATATGTTGTCAGCAGCAAAAATTTTATGAAACATTTTGATTAAACTACTAAGACAAGATTTTTTTTTTAATTTTGTTTTGTTTCCCTTTGTTTCTTTTTCCTTTTCTTTTTTTCTTTCTTTTTTTTTCTTTTTTTTCCCCCAGAATTCATAATTTAGTCTAATTTTCTCATTTGGCATGAAGATGGCATGAAGGGCAGAACCCAGGTGTTACCGTCCTCCCTTATTTATCAGTGTATCAGAGACTAGAATTTCAAGCAGAGACGAGTTGCTCAGGGTAGCCCCAAATCTTTTTCCATAGTAGAATACGCTGGCTCTATTACCAAGAGATACTTTATACCCTCAGAAGTAGGCTAAAGTTGATCCAAGTTTAAGTATGACACATGACCTCAGGGTTAAAGTATAAAGCCACCTCAGAGTTATATGCCAAATTCCTTTTATAAAGTCATTAAAAGTTAACATGAATTTTTATAAGGTACTATTGCTCCCATAAAAAAATAAACTAACAAATATGAAACAGAATTTGAATATCACATGTAAATACTTATGGAGGTATAATGATTAGAATGCATTGATTATAATATGTTTAATTTAACAGTCCCATATAAAGAAATTTGAAAATTAAAGTACATGGCACTAAGAACTCAGTTGTCAAAGATTCAACTATAACAATTTTAAGGTATTTTAAATAGTCATATACACTTGCAGTTTCTCTCAGATCTAGACTTGCAAATGGAGGGTCATGTAACAAACCATCCTCTCGCATAAGCCTATTGCTTCACTGTTGTTTTTCTTCCTAAGCTGGTGACATCCGCCTCAGAAAAACAGGTTTACAGGGAGTTCAAAGGATTCCAAATAGGCATGAAGAAAACATATGAAGAGACTTCAAGGTCTGCATCAGGCCATGGAAATGAACAGATATTCCTTGATCTAAAAGTAAAGCCAAAATCATCCTCATATACTCAGTATTAATGCTTTGGTTCTTTATTAAGCTTGTGAACTATCCACGCATAGGACAAAGTTGAGGTTTTTACCTAGATAGTGAATTTGTTCCAGTCCACATCTTTATTTCAGCTGAACAAACCTATTATTAGCTCAAACAGCAACTTCCCCAGTTGAAAACACATGTAAAATTTTAGTAAGCTAGATTTATGTCAGGTAGGTCATGAACCTTTACTGTATTCCTGTGGTAAATAACAGAAACAAGCAGAAAAGCTTTTGACCACTTGTAGTGAACTGGCTCCCCTATTTCAGTTTGAAGACAGTTTAAATGAAGCAAAAAGAAGAAAGCTTGCATAAAGCTGTAGAAGCCACAACAATTTGATTTTTTCCACTGCTTTTGTTACCTCATGGAATCTCCACAATGTGAGCGCCAAACATATTTCCAATTGAGACTTTTCCTTCTATTTCAAGGAAAAATTATACACTTACCACAAAATATCTTGCACATATCCAAAGTCTAAAGAATTTTCTGAGTAAACACTTTGCTAAAGTGACAAAATAAATATTTTTCTGCTTATATTTGTTGTTCATTTATTTGCAGAAGCATTTCACTATCTTCCAAGTCACTGAGTAGGCATTTTGTATAAAGTTCTTTTGAACAGATTGCACTTCTCAAAGGATTATCTGTTTCATACCTGAAAGTATTACACAAAGGCTTATAATTAAGGGCACAATTTGTGAAGCTAGGCCAGCAAAAACCTTTTAAATCCCTGGCATCTGCAAGCTTGTGTGCCATACTTCCTTCAGTAGAGTAGGCAATATCTCTATCTCAACTTTCCTTCTTGGACTTTCTTAGATTATTTCGAGCTATCTCAGGCGTCTAGATCTTGCTTTGCTATGTGCAGTACAGTCATATTCTCAGGACATATCTATATTGCAATCAGAATTGTGACACCTAGATACATAAGCACACCTGTGGTAGCTTTTCCTTAGCTGGCTTAAATACGGGGAAAAATGCTGCAGCATTTCAGAAGTGACTGTATTTGTTCTCCTGAGCCACTGGGTGTTTAAATGGCTAGCCCACCTTTTTTTATCTACGACTTATATTTGACTTACAATGGCTGAATGTATGTGGATTTTGAACATACACGCTGCAGCTGCACTTGCACTTTTAGTATGGCTTTAACCTGAGTTAAATAATCACTAGAAATATACACCTCCAATCGTCAGTTCATCCCATCCTGAAAATATAGGGGACAAAGAATGAAACACCATCTGCAAGGGGTTTTTTCCTCCAGTGACTGTAAGGTGAAGATGATTAGCATAGATAATTCACTTGGACCAGCTGTCTTACTTTCAGTTGGATGAAGTTACATAAGGTGAATTTCATCCTGAATGATTAGTTTATCACTTTGCTGAGCAGGGTATTGAAAGTGATAAGGCTATCTAGAAAAACTCTAATTTCTGCTGGACAGGTGGGGATAGACTTGCTTTCATCATCAGTATCCCCAGCTGCTCATCACCTCAAGCAGAGCCATGACTTGAGTTCATGCATCCAACACCAAAATAAAAAAAAAATTTGTTTCCATCTGGATCAGTTCCTTCCTCTTGTCATACACTTACTTGTGCTTCTACAAAGAAAAAGGATTGAGCAACCTTAAAAGAACATGAGCAAAAGGGAGTTTGCTTCTGTTTACAACTGCACAGATATATGCTAGAACAAAGTGACTGTAAAACCATGGTCTCAAAAATACTCTTTTTTGGCATTCCCTCTTGGCTGATTTAAGTGTTCCAGCAGTGAGTATACTGTCTGCTGCGAATCCCATTTGAGAAACCCAGTTCTCCTCCATTCAATACCAAGGAAACCGTAAGTTAGAACTGCAAATTCCAAGTCCAGAGAAGGCACCTGGCTTTCAGGTACCACAACACTGAACATCATGATCCCACAGCACCTTTTCTGAACCTGCACCCTGCAGCTACTGCGCCTCTCCTCCTGAGCTGTTGCTGATGTGGGACTGGATCCAGCCTTGGCGCACTTGTGCTGTTAAACTTCATGAACAAGGATACCAAGTCAGCACTGCTTCTAGTTTTACATTGTTTAAATGAAGATCCAGACTCTGATTTCCTCTTGGCAGCAAAATCCTTTGGAAGAGACTTCCGGACCCTGAAGCAGTTCCTCTGAGTGCTCCCACAGCTGTAGATGAACACTCCCCACCAGCCTCCCAGCTCTCCATGTCAGCTCTTCAGGCTGCAGCTTCACTTTTTAAGGAGGGACAGTTAGGCACCCATACAGAAAGGCACACTGAGTGCAGAAAAACATCAAGGTTGTATAAAGTAATGTATTTGTCTGGTCATTCATGATTACACCCAAGCATACATACACATGATCCAAAAATGGAACAAAAATTTGATAGAGCAGGTGATACTGTTGTAGAATTTTTCTTTTTTTCCTTTTTCTTTCTGCCACCCCCTTTTCCCTGGGAAAGTGTTTCTGGAATAGGGGGCCATATGTTTTCTTCTCTTTCTTTAGAGTGACATTATGTTCTAAAAAATGAAAATTCTGGAACTTTGCTGGTGTGAGATTTTATTTAACACATTCTCATTTTAAACAAATCTGTTAATTTTTTATTGTGAAAAACATTACTTGGTCTTAGTAAGTCAGGTATGACAGCCACTCCTAGCCATTGCAATCATTTTTCATTATTTACAGAAGCTATTTTAAAAAATAACTTGTAATTACATTAATGAAGCAGTTTAACAGACTAAGCATATATTGAACGAGTGAGCAGAAATATTTAATCTGGAATGATTTACAAGGACTCCCACATTTAATTTTTTTCTTCCAATGCAATGTTCCACAGTCTTAATCTTTGTACTTGTCTATGTCAAAATAACAGAAGTTAGTTTTTAAAATGAATAGAAAAGCACAAAAATCCATGTTCCTTATTTGAATATTCTTACATATGCTTGCAGGTGTCTTATACGTGTGCATGCTTATGCATATGCTACATGTACGTGTGGCAATGAATATAAATGTTTCTTATGGTAGGAGTTCACAAGGAATGTGTCTCACATACACAAAATGTTGATTATGTGTATGTTTGTTAGTACCCATTTATATGAGCTGCAACGCATGAATCAAAGCACTTTAATCTACAAAGATATTCCACACAACACAGCTTGGTTGCCATAGCATTTATCATGCAAAGTCTAGCCCCAGTTCATTGCTGAATTAAATAATACATCTCCAAGCAGCTATATATACAGCACAAATTCTGTAATATATTCTGTGGCAGAGAACCCATGTCAATATAGCAGACATTCCCACCCTACAAACCATGGATTTTTTTTAATGTATTCAGCCATGTCTAGGATGCAGAGAGGAACAAATCTTCTGTTTCTTATGTATATGCATTTCTGAATTTTTCACTCCTTTTTGCTTAATTTAGAGCTTCATTGAAACTGCTTTTTCGAGAGGTCCCTCACCTTCACAGTAGCTAAATAATGGGCATAATTTTTCTCATTCTCTTACATGTTCTCTTCAAGTCAGAATCTGCACTACCTTTTATAGGATCATCAAATGTTAAAGGCCAGTCAGCTCTCCTCTGACACTCTTGTAATCAAGCAAGTTTGCATAAGGAAATAAAGCATAACCCAGAAACAATCAAGATGGCCCTAACACAACCTCTAGGTTTCCATGGTGCGTCTCTTAATGCATATTTGAAGAGAAAACTACAGACACTACCAAGTTTTGGGTTGTAATTCAATTCTGAGAAAGTTTGAGCTGTATTCTATGTTGTGTAAGAAACCTGGTAATAAACTTCAGTGAAGAATGACTAATATCTAGGCCCAAGTGAGGGTTAGGCCTGCTATAGGTCTGAACTATTTGTAATGATCAAGGCACAAACATCTGGTGTCTCAAGCAGGAGGTGGTTCTTGGACTGCAAGAGTACTTCTGGCTTTCACCTCCTAGATCCTGGCACTCTGCCATATCAGGCACCTGAATCATTTCTCAGACAGCTGTAATTTTTAATACTTGTGTTTGTCAGTACCAACAGAAATATGGCAAAAGACCTGTACTAGTGTTTTGTATCACTTTATGACACAGATGACACAATTTTGTTTTAAATTGGGAGTTTATCTTAAAAGTGGTTTCTTTGTATGAGCCAAGTAACTCACCTGCTGAAAGATGTGGTTGGGAAGGAGAAGAAAGCACAAAAAAACTCTGCAAACAGCACTACAAAAGAATGCTCCTTGGACATATTAAATGTTTATTACACAGATTAAAGGATTGCTATTATCTAGCAGTAGCACACGTGCTTTGTCAGAGGTTTAGAAAACTCTTTTTTTTTTTTTTTTCCTGAATAGCATGGAATAAGATTTGTGAGAATGGAATAGCATCTTCTGATTATACAAGATGAGACAGCAACAGACATCAGTTTAGGACATTAATTCTGACAGGCCCGGTGTCTGAATGACTTGGAGCTGTTGCACTGAACTATGTTATGTTCCCAGATGTCACCTTGTGTGACCTCTGTTAAAGTATTCAAAAAAAATCCAAGAAATTTTGTTCTGTAACATGAAAGTGTGGGCAAACACAGAGTAACATTTTTGAAGTGGACAAGAGGTAAGATAGAAACAGATTTAGACGATTTAGACTTCACTAGCTCAGTATGTTCTCCTATAAACTATAGGGTATCATGAGAAAAATTGTGCTCAATCTCCTCTTAGTACCAGTAAATTGATACTGAAGAAGAAGAGGTCAAAGTCTTATGTGATGCAGAACATGTCACTTAGGAACATTGAGAAGCAGGGAAATCAATCACTTCTGCCTGCTCTCTACCTTTTATAACATATTTGGAGGATCAATATGGACAAAAAGAACAATCTGGAATCTGATTTCTATGTTGTGGAAGTATATAGTAAATTAATAGGGGTGCTGGAAGTCATGAAAGGAGCAGGAATAACGGAGAAGCGATATTATTGACTTCTTATTTAATTTATATTTTAGGGATTCATCTACACAAAAAGATTATTCTTACTACCCATAATTTCATCAAAATTACCTCCCATTCTATATAAATTCTTCTTTTAAAATGTGAAACTGTTGATCTGTCTGTATAATTTGCTAAGAAATTTGTCTGCGTTCTTTGAAAAGACAATAATTTTTCAAAACTTAATTTTGTATTGCTTTTATTTTTCCTAGCTCTTGTCCATAAATCATGGACACGGACCTGTTGGAGCAAGTCCAGAGGAGGGATACAAAGATCACCAGGGCGTCGAAGCACCTCTACTAAGAGGACAGGCTCAGAGAGTTGGGGTTTTTCAACCTGGAGAAGTGAAGGCTCCAGGGAGACCTTATAGTGGCCTTCTAGTACCTGAAGGGAGCTTACAAGAAATCTGCAGAGGAACTTTTTACAAGGACATGTAGTGATAGGATGAGGGATAATGGCTTCAAACTGGAAAAGCATAGATTTAGATTAGATATTAGGAAGAAATTCTTTACTATGAGTGTGGTGAGGCACTGGAATAGGTTGCCCAGAGAAGCAGAGGATGCCTCTCAAGGCCAGGTTGGATGGTGCTTTGAGCAACGAGGTCTAGTGGGAGGAGTCCTTGCCCATGGGAAGGGGGTTGGAACTAGATCATCTTTAAGGTCCCTTCCAACCCAAACCATTCTATCATCCTGTGATTCTGTGATCTTATGATTAGGCCAAGCAGTGCTGGTTCAGAAGTCCCTCTGCACACAGAAAGGAAGAACTGAAAATGCTGGGTGAGAAAAACATGAGAGAAATAAGATCCAAAATAATGTTGGTGGCACAACCTTTTAATAAAGTTCTCTGATTCACAATGCAGATTAATTTGTATTCCTTCCTGAAGGTTCATTATAAACTTATGCCTTTCCTTCTTCTGACATCATCTTGTCACTTAAAGAGCAGCTTTCCAGTAGTCCAAAGAGAGCACCTTAAAATAGTCATGCAAATGTGGTGACAGGAACAAAGCAGCAGACCTGAAATATTTAGTGCCAATCATTTGCATTCCAGCTGCACAGTGTCTAAAACATTGTAAACATTTGTTTGGAAACATTTCTGTGTGATAAATAAAAACAATAAATATAAAATTATTCTTTAAATAAGCCTACTTGCTGAATTGTTTAAAAAATTGTGGGAAAAAATTGTTGTATGTGTTTAAAATAAGACATTTTTCTAAAAGTCAGTTTATCAAAGCTTCTGAAAGAATGACAGAAAAAATTTTCTGCATGCACTCTAAACTCAGAGAAAATTCTTAGTTATGACTTCTGCGCCTCCTTTCAAATCATAAGGCATTAAAAACAAAGTGTTCTTCTTACATACAAAACCAAAACCAAGAGATTCAAGAATAGGTCATTTAGGCTTACTCGGAAAGAGTGTAAACTCTACTGATACGTACGCTAGTTTTGTTTTGATTTTTGTATATTTGGTGAATTTTGTAACATGGTAAATAAAATATATGATAATTCTCTCCAATAAATCTTCATTATAACTAGCTACATAAAACTGGGAAGATGATCATGTCCTTGCTGACAAACGTATTGCTGCTGCTCCTCTGAATTTCCTTTTAAAAGCCTCATGAAGGTTGTGTGGAATAAAAGGGCTTTGCTTGTACTACCATGGATGAATCCCAAGCTCATTTTGCCAGCCCATAAAAAATTAATTTCTGGCATTTGTAGGATTACTGAAGGTTTTAATCTATTAGTGATTAAAAAAAATTAAAGTTTAGATTGATGTAAACTCAATGTCCTGCAAACACACTTTCCATTTTATAATCAACCTTACACTCAGACCAAACAGTTTTGATGTTTGTTTTTTAAACACATCTGTATTCTTATATTTTTGTCTTGAAATAGTGGGTGTTCATCATACTATAGCCATGCAAACAAGCATATTCTGGCCTAGAGCCTTTAATAGTAATTTGTCTTTGTTAAATTGAGTTAAATTAAGTAATAATTACTTCTAAATGTAAAAGATTCAAAAGCAATAAAAATTCATATACTGTGAGCCATGAATTCCTTTCTTGCATTTTATAGTGAAGTTTTTCTGAAGTCTCCTTTACATATATATTGAGGTTGGAGGTGGGGATTGTACTAATATAGTTTGCTTCTCAGGCTAAGATCAAAACCATCATTGCTTGTATAGGAATATATTGATAAGGAATGAGTGATGAAAATTTTAACCACTTGTGGAGCTAATGAGCTCAGTAGACAGGTAATAGCAGTGCAAAGTAACCAAGATGCACAGTGATATCTTGAATTAATAGGAGATATGGGCAAATGAGTCAGAATGTATTGGCAGCATGAATTAGTAATTTATAATTCATATATCAACACAGCAGTTAAATTCCATCAAAAGGAATGGGCAAAGTATCACATTAGATGCCCACCAGCGTGAGTCACAGAGGACTTTCCTTAGATGGGTGTAGGACCTAGTTTGAGGTAAGGAAGAATGGAAGAGCTATCAATCAGAGCACTTTTACTTATTTATCTCAACGATAATGTCAAAATTTAAATCAATAAATATTTAAATGCCTAGTGGTTTTAATGTCTGCTAAAATCTTAAGGCAGTGTTTCCCACTGAGGTCCCAAGTGCCCCTTGAAAAAGAAGGGACGGCTCAAGATGCAATAGCATGATATTTCCATTCATGACATAGGAATATAATTATTCCCCTTGGAAGGCAGGAGTTAAGAATGAGGGAGATCAAAAAGTGTGTTAGGGTTTGTACATGTTGGGGAAAAGGGATTTATGTAGCAAAGGGGTTGTTAAGACATTTCTGCCTAACATTTGCAATCGTTTTGCATTCTCTGTGTATTTTGAAGAAGTAAAAATTAAATGGTTTAATGACAACCTTTATTTTTTTTTTTAATCCATCACATTCTTTATAATAGATTTGTGTATGCATACAGTAGTAATGAATTCTTTCTTCCTATTTTAAAAGAAAAAGTTGAGCTAGATCTTGGAGATATTGTGTTCTTTTTCTTCTCCACGCCCCCTCCCCCCCCTGAGGAAATATAGAGACTTATACTCACTTTCAAAATATACAAGAAAAATGTTATTTTTCCACTCTGAAGACCATCTTCTTGACATAAATATTTCATATGTAGATCTTTTATTTCTACAGACTATACATAATGACTAAAATCAATTGCAATGGTCCAAACCAGCAGCTGAGTTTCTCCCCTTTCATAATATACAAAAGTAATACTTTTTGATGTTTTGATTTACTAAAATGGTTCTAAAAAAGTTATTAGACTGCAAAACAAGAAATACGTTACAGAACTTTTAACCATAGACCCCCAAAAAAGCTATTTTAGTGACTTTATTAAAATATTACTTAGAGTCAACTGTTTCTTCTTAAAATACAATTTATACTAAACCCAAAATCTGAGATATCCTAAGTTATTCTTCAGTGACTGATCTTCTGTTGAGCCTCTATTCTTGGCCTGGCATAAACGAACTAAGGTTCTTTTAGCATTTCACTTCTATATGGGGAAGCCCTGCAATCCTTCCAGAGGCAGACAGCCCCAGTCACCATTAAGGTTTCTTTACTGCCCATGATTCTGAGGCAGCACCTCTACTGCCCCTTTCCCCTTCTTCTATACTTCAGTTTACTATTTAGTTGTTAGCTCATTGTGCTTTTTCTTTCCCTCGCTCTCATTTGCTTTCTCCTCTTTCTTTCTTTCTGCCCTCACTCCCCCCATCTCTCCCTCTCTCTTTTGATTTAGCCTGTTTAATCAAAGCAGATTATTTAATTTATTTCATTCCTGGTACTGATCAGTTCTACGATACAAGACCTTCTACTTGTCTGTTTAGAGGTCTAAAATGACTGAAAACTAGTTTCTTAATCTGCTGAAATCTGTTCTGCCATGTTAAACGGGGAAGAAACACTCTCCCAATCTACAATAGACACAAATTTCTGAAACCTATTCAACACATAGCTTCTTCTCAGAACAGGTCTGTAAGAAAAGAGAAGCTGTAGAGCAGCCTTATCACCTTAATATGTCAGGAGGGACTTTATCAGATCAGCCAAGTGACTGTAGAGACTGCCTCTTAATTGGATTATTTATTTAGTGCTCTGTTTTCCCAAAAATTCAACAGCCAATTTAAGTTCTGTCCTAACTTGAAGAAAACAGAATGCAAGGAATATGTTATGTCAAGGCTTGAATATGGTCTGCCTGCTCAGGAGGAAGAAACCTTCCAGCAAAGCGAGGAACCAAAGAAATTTACTGAGACACCTATAATCAGATTGAAATATATATCAATAGCAGTTTCATAAGTGTAAATCTGTGCTCAGTCTGATACCAGTTCTCAACTGAGCTTATCTACAACATTTAAAATCCTGGTCTTGAGTAGATTTACATTTATTTCTATGATGGTGAAGAAACCTATGTCATTATCCTGGGGAAAATCAGTGTCAACAGCTGCAATTAATCCATCATTTCTAACCTAACCCTCAGCAACTCCTGGCACCAATTAAATTGCCTGTGGAACCAATAAGTGAATCGTAACAGATAAGGATGGGCTCATTTAAAAGAAATGGGAGGGACAAACACACAAACACTCTCCACCAGCACTGTGGAGTACATGTGCTTCCAGTCATATGAAAGCAGAAAATCAACACTACCACAGAAATCTATTATCTACACATCCAGCCATGGAAGAAGCCATAAGCAAATCTGATCCTTATTGCCACACCTTGACATCTGTCGTAGATTTTTCCTATCCTGAGGGCTTAATTGGCTTGTTCAGTTTATTGGAGAGAAATTCATTTTTGAGAGTCTTCAAAGGAATACAACATTCTTTACTTGATTTTTATCTCTTCCTGACTAGAGCAGGTTGAGAATCTGAGAAGGAATGCAGTCATCTATAGATCTTTGGTATCATAGAACCAAGGACTCAGCCTGGTACTTTCTGATGTACCTTGATACTTTTCATTTATCCTTATTAGGAGTGGATCCTGGCAACTCTAGGGATGATGAGTAAAAATTAGCTTCTGCAACAAATGCCAAAGCAAGGAATGTGCATAGGTGGCTTTCCCAGTTTAAACTTAATGTTGGAAAGGGATCAAGATATGCTTAGAAAATGTGAGGTCTTTTCTGATGAGGGTTTTGAATCAACACTTTTTCTACATGTTCTTCTCACACACTCAGAAATATTTCTTCCTGGGGACATTAGAACAGAATCATGCATTTCTATTTATCCTCACTATCCCCAGGCTTTGAGAAATGAAATTCAACAAATGTCGCAACGCTACGACTCTAATACTTTTGATTCTTAGACTTGATGAAGCTGTTGTTAGTGAAAGCCATCTATACAAACACAAAAACAAACCCCCAAAAAACCTGCAGTGATAGGGAGTTAACAGGTCTTTGAGGTACCTTTCATTACCCGTCACCTCAGCAACCAATACTACCAGCAGTTTCTGACCATGAAAAACAATGATAATGAGTCTAGATTACATATGGTTGCGATTTCATTGAGTCACTGTATGATGCAAGCTGTCTGGGATTCCTTTTCTCTACTGTGATGAAATTTCTGTAAGGGATTCTCATTTTTCCACCATTCAGAGAATATATTTTTCCTAAAGAATCATTTCAATTTCAGCAGTGTTACTGCTGGCCCACACAAACCTTCTTTTGCTATAACAGTTTTATTAATAGCTGTTATATGAACTTAAAAATTAACAGAAACTTTTCAGTTTCTTAACACTCTTCTATTATTACCCTGAATATCTTCTGTATCAACCTTTTATATTGACCAGTTTATGAATCCTCACTTTCAACATTTTTGTACTCAAGACAACCATAGTCATGACCCTACCATCTAGTAATAGTCCTTTCACTCAAGATGGCAGAAGTAAACAGAAAAGTATTCTGAACTGGTAAGTGATTTGAATCACTGAAGAGAACTCGTAGACTTTGGTATGCAACTGTGGTTAATGGTACCACATATGTCCATTCTTGAAAACAGCAAAGTGATTATATTTCCACTACTGCAACTGCAACCGGTTTGTAATTTACCTGGGATAATAATACTTAGTTTGGGGATATGCATCAGTTTCAGTTTGGGAAAAAAACCCAATGGTAAATATTTTGGGTAGTTTTTATATTTAGTACACCCGTCCTATTGTAGAGACACAGCTGAAGGGAAACTAAGCCTAATGAACACTTACTTGCACTTGGAATTGAGACTGCTTTGAACCTATGGAACTTCAAATTTTATGGAATTATTTTACTCATTTTGCCATAGCTACATATTATTCCTTGGTCTAAATACTTAAATAACTGCAAATCTTCTGACTCTGACTTTTTCTTTCCAAACTGTGAGTACAGTTATATATTGGTAGACCAGTGTTCAGGCTTGATTTCTGATCCAAAACTGTTAACTTCAATGGCCTTTGGATCAGACTCTTAGAGATCTTGTTTTCAATATCCACTTTCCGGTACTCTGTACTGCATAATTAAGTGCAGTCTTAAAACTGACCCTTGCATTCTCTGCTCATTATTCCTTTCTAATTTAATATGTTTCCATGCATGACTACATTTTGTTTCTTGCTTTTTATCCCATTTTCTATCTAGCACCTTGTCTTATCTGTGACTCCTTACCTAGTTAGTAATCCCTGATGTGGAACCTTGCCAAATGCTTCTTGAAAATCCAAGTGTGTTATATCTAAAAAGATTCATTTATCTGTGCTGTCAGTGTTATCTTAAAAGAATGCTAGCAGGTTATTTAAGCATGACCTTCCTCGACTGAAGTTATTCTGTCCACCTTTAATGAACTATACTGTAGCAGGTATTCTCCTACTGACCTCTATCAGGATTTTCTCCCTAAAGCTCGTGTTAAACTATGTGGCCTATGATTTCTTGGTTTATCTAATATCTTTTTAAATATTTTTTTCTAACTGACATATTTCTCGTTTCTCAGTCTTCAGAAATTTCTTTCATATCTAGTGAACTTTTAAAACACGCCATTTAAAGGGTCACCAACACCTTACTCCACTCTTCCGTTAAATGTGTTTATATGTGAAAGACATCTAAATACGTGGATAGCTTTGGTTCCTGTTGACTGTGTTATTATAGAAGTATTTATAAAAATACGATGTTGGTAACTACACAAACATCAGCATACATTAAACATTTGCAACTTATTTAAATGAGAAAGGAAGGTTTGGGAGGAGGGCAAAAGGACACCCAAGTCACAAGTTACATCTGTCTCAGATGTGCAACAGATTTGGCCATTGTCCCATGCTTGGCAATTAGTTCTAGTATGACTATACCATACTATTATTTTATTTTTAAATCATTTTCTCTACTGCTTTAGCTCCTCCCTGAATAAGTAATCTTTGCCCTTTTATTGTATAAACCCCCAAATCTATAACTATGTATATATTCTGCCATTTCATTATCCCCATAATGCATTACTTTAAGAGTTCGGACTATTTTATAGTTTAACTAGCTTGGTTGCAGTGGACAGTTAGAAATTCCATTTTCTTTTCTCTACAAAAATAAATTTTGATGGGACAAAAATTGGTATGACATATAAAAATATTCCATGGAATATTTTTAGATTTGATTTTTCTAATATACTGGCAATTATTCTCAAGCCTTATTTCAGTGAATTTCAGTGAATATCTGAGCATAGCCCCAGCAGGAGAAAGTGAAAAAGTCATAGGAAAAAAAACCATTTTTCCCAGTCAGTATTTGTTTCACCATTGGGCTGTTCCAACAGGAATTTTTCTTTCTGCTTTTTTTATGATAAATTCCATTTTGGAGCTTACAAACTTTTGCCTTCTAAAATGTCTCAGAAATAGTATGCAATCTTTCTGTGTTTTCTCCAAAATAAAATGGTCTGAGAACAGAAAATCTTTCTGTGGTTGAAGAAAAGAAGAAAATTCACAAAATAATTGAGCTCTTTCCTTATAGAAGTCACAGTCGAAGAAATCAGCAGTTTTATAGTCATTTCCACCTTTAAATAATTTGGAAAAAATGTGGTATCGTCAAAAGATGATCAGATTCTACAAAGCTTATGAGGAAACCAGATGGAGCAGATCTCACTCTTGTCTAGTGAAATCTGAGACCTAGCAGTGCTTGAGTAGATTCAGAGACTCCACCAGCTCTGAACCTAAAACTGCTGCAGTGAGATGAGAAAGCAATAAGGAGTATTGGACCAGATAGCTAGTTTCACTAGATGTGTTTTGAATAAAACAAGCACTGGTAAAATCCAATCTGGCAGCCATTAAAACTGAAGACAATAACTAAAAAGGATTTGGGAAAGCCATGGATACATGCAATATGAAACTAGGAGGTGGGGTTGTGAAGAAGAGCAAGAGTCAAACAAAAATTATAACAACTATAAAATACCAGCATAGAGTTTCCAGCACAGAAGACCTCTTAGATGACAGGATTCTCCAAAACTGGACTCAAAAAGGCAACAGATTCCTTATGATTCAACTGTGAGGAAACATATATGACAATACAGTGACAGTGTTGTTAAAAAGACAAATTCTTAACAGACTGTTATACACTAAAGGAGGGGAAGGCCTTGATTAGTAAGACAGAGAAATCATTCTCTCCACAAAACAGGAGAAAAGAATCAAGAGACCGGGAAGTCTACTTGAATGTGGGCTACATATGCATTTAAGCCACGTCCAACTCAAAATGGGGCACTCCGCAGGTCTTGACCATCACCCTTTTGCGCACACTCTGTCCATAAACATTGCAGAGCTGCTGAAACTCATACACAGGAAGGAAAATGCAATGGAATTGCGTTATTATGGTCACGGATAAGAGCTAGAACATAGCGCAATTGGAGTGCAACAAAGGTTTGATTTGAGTTTTTAAAAATAAACAGCATAGTATACAAAACAGACAAAGTCATTCAAATTCATGTGGTTATCTCCTCAGATCAATGTTTGTCATCCAGTGGAAGCCAGGGTCCCTGAGGGAATCACAATGTAGTAACTGTTGACTATTTAATAGAAACCCTTGTCTGGAAATAATCAACTGTAGAAGAGAGAGCAGAGAAGCCTGGCTGGTTAAAAGCAGTCCTAAAAGCAAATGGTTGCCTGGTGTTATTAGTGAAGAAAGATAATTTGACTACCTGTCCTCTTAGCAAGAAATCCTGCAACGACCATGTGAAGTAGATAATTCATTGTCTCAGTGAACAATTTTTGACAGTCAGAATAACTCAGTTCAGCACCTTGCATTTTTGTATTACTTTAAAGGTATAGTAGTCATTTGATTAATTACAGACATATGCGTCCCTCTTTGCTGCTGATGGCTGTATTTTGTATGCTCTGACATCAAGCTTTTAATGTATAAATAAGTAGACTTTGAACGTCATTTGCACCATCTGTAATGTCACACTGTATCTTTTCTCCCTTTTCTTAGAACGCAATAATTCAGTGTTTGACTTTACAGAGATTCAGGTTAACACTGCAGGTAGTGCAAGGTTTTAGAGGTATTTTACTGCTATTATTTTTTTCTGGTCTGTACATGATGCTGCCTTTACTATTTAAACAGTGAGATGTTCCCACACAGAGAAGTGGGAAGTCGCTATAAAGTTGATGTTATTTTAACATATATGGAAATCTCCATCAATGCTCTATGGAGAAAAGGGGAAAAAATCCATTTCATCAATGTTTCTCCACATTTTCAATGTTGCTCTATTTCGTTTCATTGACGGCTGAATTCTTGAGCTTCTATATGGCAGATTTAGGTGTTCCGAACCCTTTAATTTTTGAGTAGGCCCAGTTATCAAACTATTTTTCATGAGTTAAGCAGTATGAATCATACAATACCTTAAATAAAACAGGACAAAATAAAAGAAGATAGTTCATAGCCTATCTCACAAAGAAAATACACCCACAAATTCATCCTGCTCTCTGTGCAAATGTAATACCACCATCATCACCATCACTTAGATATTCAACCCAATTCAGCCTTACATGATTTCCTCAAGTCCTTCTAAATGTTTCTAATCAAGTCAATTTTTATGGTAATAAAATCTTTTTTGAATGCCAGTACTTTAAGCAGTTACACCATTTATTCCATAATAAATTGTTTCTTGGAAAATGCTATTTACAAGCCGAGTTTCTTTGCTCTGGGATGACTGCCACCTCATTTTGGCTTGCTTCATAGGACTCTGCATTTAAATATGGCTATAAATTGGTATAAATCTTCTGCAAGATTCTCCTACAGCTCTCCACCCAGAAATACAATCTATTTGCCCTCTTCAGCTTCTGAGAAACAGCACACCACTCAAATACTCATAGAATGTGTCCTTCATTCAACAGAGATAATTAGTTTCAGTTACTTAAACTGAGCAACTATTTCCCTTCAAAGAGGATATTATATTTGCCTAATTGCATTTAAGTGCTAAACACTGTAAAGGATAATGTTTCCCGAGAACGGCATTTTTTTTGGTCTTTGCTAGTAGAAGGATAGCTGCCTGTTACAAGGGTCAATAGAAACCTACAGACAGTTTGAGTAACGGATGAAAATTCACAGATCACTGAGCACAGGCGCATTTTTTTCCCAAACAACTCGCAGCAAATCTTTCCCATACAATCCATATCCTTATCACATGCACTAAGTAAGCCTGAAAGGTAAACTGTGGACTTTCTCTTATGTTATGAAACAATCAAGATTGAGCTAAGTGAGAGAGATACTAGTCTGCAGATTTCTGCAAAAGACCTACTGAGACATCAACCCCACCAGCCTTATTATTTTTGTGTGTGTGTTTTCCTGTCTTAATTAAGGAGCCCTTTCCACTAGCTCGTTCCAGCAAGACATTCACAGCGCAGATGCTGTGGTTTCATTCCAGTCAGAATACAGACATGCTCCACAACTTTGCCTTTAATTTTTGGCTAAACAAACAGGCAAACAAACAGTAGATGAAACTAATGGAGAGCTTAATTATATCTATCCATCAAGCCCTAAATTTGCTTCCTTTCAGAATAGCAGGCACTGTCTTTAAATCCAAAAGGACTGATGGCAAGATACCAAGTTTAAAATTCTCCCACTGTCATAGGCTGTTTTACTAATTATCCAGATTCCTAGGCAATCATACAACCGTAATCATTCACCTCACGCCTGGAAACATAAGTCTTGTTCTTTTGATGAATATTTATAAGACAGTGTAAAGCAGTCTACTTTCTTTTCCCTTCAGGCAAGACAATTTGGAGTTCATCAATATGTATTACCAAGGACTTTTATAAAAGGCACTTCAAAGGAAATTCATCAGGCATTCCTTTTGTCTTGATTTCTGTTAGACTGATACTTCCTTTTGACAAGTATCAATAAATTATCCTCTGATGGCTAGAAACTTGATGTCTTATTCAGAAACTTCCTCACACAGCAAAGTCTGGTCCTTAAGTTTCCAATGAAATTTTTAGCGTCTAGCTTCTAATTTAAGGACAAAGGAGGACAGAAGAAGCAAATGAAGGACAAAATAATCAATGTATTTATACATTGGTTCTATGACATATTTTGCTTTGAGAGATGACAAGAATTTGCCAGTTAAGAATTTCCATGACCTACATTCCTTGTTACTTTTTCCATTTGACTTTTGACCATATTTGGAATTCCTTAAAAGAAAAATTGAGACACTCAGTCCCCCGCGCTCAGACTGAACAATAAGCAAATTAAAACCAGATTAATGCAGATACATAGTGTTGAATGACAGAATGTCTTTGTCCCAGTTGGTTATTGCTTTTCCTCCTTTGGATGCTGGCACAAGGTTTTATGTTTCTGGGAAAGAAGGGTAGAATCTTAAAGTGGAATAGAAAAAAAATGCTTTTATGATTAATATACAATAAAAATACTTTAATGTTGCATATTGTTTCCTTAAGCCAGGATGCCTCATTTAAAAGTAAATATAATCTTTGTGATTGTTTATTTATTTATTTAACCAAATATGCATGCACAAGCAAACTATCATGGAACACGCAAAAATGTATAAACTAGTCTGTGATGATAAAGTAAGTGCAAGTCAGTGCAGTAATGGAGAAAATATGGGGGAAAAAGTCATAGACAAAAAAAAAATTCTGTTTTATTTTTTCAAATAAGAAATGGAATTATTGTAAGAACACTGTATGGATGTGTGCGTGTGAATTGTTATTTTAGGTTTAAAAGGAAGGCAGGCATTTCCACAAGTAAAAGTGAACACTCCAGTCATGTTGCACTGGAGTGAGCCTACATACCATGATCAGGCACATCTCAGTTCCTCGGCAGCAGTGCAGCAACGTGAACAGCTGGCCATTTTGATATTCAGTAAAGTGCACATAACAAGTGCCCACTTCTGCCATGACTGGTGCTATGCTTGTATCATTAACAAAAACATTTTGAAATACAAATTCTTGTCAGAACACAATCCACAACTGAGGGTCTAATTTGTATGTGTACTGAGAGAGATGAGGGGTGATGTTCTTTGTTCCCCTTTAAAAACACATACATTGTGATGAGCACGTCAAATGACTGTGTCTTTTTTTGAAAATTTCTGAAGGAATCTGACGAAAGTTAGTTACCCTTTATGGCTGTTGACCAGAAAAGCTCATTAAAATTAGCTTGAGTACTGAGAAAGGTTAATTTATCATTTAGATTGAAAGTATCCAGATCAAGATGCAAACTGGACTTTCTAAACTCTCCCCTAAAACCAGACCTGAATAAACCAGGAAATTTTCCCTTGACAATAAAGACCTATACAAAAAGGCAGCAAGTACATGTAGATGCCCTGAAACTGAACTGACAGACTTTTCATCACTGGATTTGAGTTCTGCTTAAAACTTCATTGTTATTTTCTGAGGGTACAGAGAGACCTTGTAAATCTACAGTAGGTAATAAGAACCTTAAGTAACTGAATATGAAAAAAACATTACAGAATGTATTGTTGTCATGAGTAATATTATATGAGGTAGAAATAACTTCTGTGTATCTAGTAAGTAAAGTAACTTGGCAGAAGAAGGTAATAGAAACTCTGATGGCTGATACTTATCAATTTCATAGTACTTAAACTGAAAAAAAAGTAACATGCCATGGCACATGAACAAGGTTTACTATCCCAAATTGGCAAGCTGCTGTGCCTTGATCTCAGTTAAATTGGATTGTTTACCAATGGAAATAGGGGAAAATTAATTTTCTCAATCTTTCTCTGAAAAAAAGGTCCCCTTATTTTCCTCATAAATGCGTTCTTTGTCCCACATGAAGTGTTTAATGTTTAGATTTGAAAAGCTGGTTATTCTGGACATCTAATTAGAATAACTCACTGTCTAAATTATCATGCTTAATGTGCTACTCTGAATAAATATTTAATATGCTACCTCAGGTGTTCCTGTCTTAGGATTTTGATATCTATTTCCTAATTACAGCAGAGCAGTTGTAATACTGAAGCTTATGCCATGGCCAGTAGAATTTCTAAGGAGAAGTTCAACATGCATTTTAAAATATTTATGCGAGGTTAATCTGTCAAGACTTGTGAAAATTCAGGATGAAAATAGGTAACTATCGCCTCATGGTACTTCTGTTAAATAAGTGCATACTAATAGATGGATGAAACTTCCCTAGGGCTCAGGTTTTGACAGGCAACATTTCTTTCAAGCCTCAATTATAAAAAAAAAAATACCAAACGCAAGCAATGCAAGGTGGGGGGAAATGACATACGACAGTCAGCCTCCTGGGATATTATCTTCCTGAACTTCTGATGCTCCTGGCATCATGTTTTCAGTTCAATGCAAAGATTTAAGGTCTGCAACCAGAAACAGGATCTTTGAATGACCTTTGAATGAAAACACATAAGAAGTCCTACATCTTGGAACTCTCATTCTCGTGTAATTCTCTATCTTGTTTACTCTTTCTTTGGCATCATGATTTTTACAACCAATTTGACATACTCAGCTTCAGACATCAGTGCAGAAGATTTCTATTTCCTCCTGGTTCTTTGTCTACCAGGTAGGACATGCTTCAGTGCTTGACCCCAGGAGGTGCACCACTCCAGCCTGAGGAAAATTTTAAACCTAAATTGGCTATGTCAGACACTTCAGACATTTCTACTTAATGAAATATTTTGACTTGTGAATTCTTTTTTTTTTTTTTTTTTCCACAGTGACACAACTCTGAGCCTGATGGGGTGGGGATTGAGAGTCATGTTCACTTGGTATTTTTCTTTGATGGGTTTACATGCTTGCTGCGTAGATGAATTGCAACTCCTAGGCTTTGACTCTACCCTCTTCATCCAACACATATGGATCTGGGGTGTCTACCTGAACCCTGGCAGGTGAGCACAAAATATTCAAATGCAATGATGCTCAACAGAGCTATCTTAGCATCCTTTGTGAAATTGAACTGTTTCATGAGGATGTCTGCAAGAGAAAGAAAAGGACTGAGAAAGAAACAGTATCTATAACATGACTAAATCAACCCCAAGTTAAAGATGAAAGCTTGTCTCATTTATTAAAATTTAAAAGTCTTGTCCTGTTATCTAGGGCTTCCAACAAAGTTCACTCCAGCTGCTATAAATACCTTCCCCACCAAAAAAGAGGTTGAACCATACCTGGCCACCATCACAGCCCTAAAACCATTTGCACATGAAAGTTTGTAAAACATACAATCACAGTGTATATGGCTATCGATTTACTAAATTGCACACTTGAGATTATATGTTTAAAAGTATGCAAGGACAAGAGGGATGCTGGGTCGAATGCCCTTTTAAAACCTATATAAAGGCGTCTTTTTAAGATCTACACATAGCAAAAGTCAATACATGTGCTGAATTTAAGTTTTAGTAATAAATAATTTTAACTCATTATCAGGTTCAGTTGCCCAAAGTGAACATAGAAGAAAACAAAACTGAAAATACCCAAATTAGGAAAATAATTGGGTAGTATTCTGCCTTTCTATTCCAAAGGTTTTGTATGTGCTGTTCCTTTTTACGTTATATTTTAGCGCCTCTGCATCAACAGCTTGCACACTTGGAAAAGAAAAGGCAGGAGAAGAGAATAGTGGGTGACTAATTTCATGCAACTTTTCCTTCCTTTGGAACAGTTAAAAGCTCACTAAATCCAAACTACCTCATGTAGGTGGCTTATGCTGAATATCAGGGCACTTGTCCTTTGTATCAACTTTTGAAAACTGAACAGTTGCTTTTGTTGCACCTGAAGACAAGAAAGAAGATCTTTAGAACTGTTTTGCTTGCAAAATGAGACATTGTTTTCAGATTAAGCCTAAGGGGTTTTTTTAATATTTGTCAAAATAAAGAATAGAAAACATGTGAACCTGTGGGAGGGAGTGGGTGTAACCATTTATGACAGGGAGAGAATGAGGTGACCTTTCTATTTTGAAAATTGTGTCTTGAAAGCCTTTTAGAGTAATTTCTGCAAAATATATTAAAGTCTTCTTCCACCAGATTATAAAAGTTTAGTCAGGATTGTTCCCATCAGCTCTCTAAAACATCAGATTGTGTTGTCTATTCTCTTTCAGACACCAGTAATGTAATGAACTAGTACTTAATTATTAATAAGCACTACTAATGGAGACCTATTCCCTTCCTCTTTGCAAGACAGAGATATCTGCTGTGTTCTCATCTGAACAGAGATGAGCTTTCCCCTCAGAAATGGGAGAAATTCTTTTCTCACAGGGGGCATTTTGCTCAATGACAAAGGATTATGAATTTCAGATTTAAGCCATATGATTGAGAAGGCAATTTAAGCCTCAAACATTTAAGCCAGTGTTTGAGAAACATTCAAAATACACATATAACAGCTAAAATAGAAAAGATGCAGATCATAGGTTAATTTTTTACATCTTGTAGCATACATATTATTTCCAAGTTCATGGTACCTGGTGGGCCAGTGTAACACATACAGAGAATGAACAGCTCTGACCACTGTAGTCTCACAGAAGAACAGATGGAGATACTCAGGACACTTGAAAAGCCATAATGCTCAGTGTCTTCATATTTGCACTTCCAGTTACAATTGTAGTGTATTGCAATGGTAGACAACATGACAGAATATTAACTGACAAAGTAGTTTGAGAAGGTTTTTGTTATCTTTCATTAACTAGTCTCTGTTTACACTTGCCATCATTTTTGAATATTTAATGAGCTCATTTGAACAGGGCCAAGATATTTTAATGCTGTTACTGTTGGTAGCAAAACAATAGAATTATGGAAAGGGACTGTAATACCTCATATATGAGGAAAAACTGAGAGACCCTGGAGAAGGTAAGGCTCAGGGAGATCTTATTGATGTATAGAAATAGCTGAAGGGAAAGTGCAAAGAGGATAGAGCCAGGGTCTTTTGAGTGGTACTCAATAACAGAACAAGAGGCAATGGGCACAGACTGAAAGACAGGTTCCCTTTGAACATCAGTAAAAAACTTTTTCACTGTGAGGGTGATGGAAAACTGTCAATAGCTGCCCAGAGAGGTTGCAGAGTCTCCATCCTTAGAGATATTAAAATAAAGTGTCTAGGCATGGTCCTGGGCAACTGGGTCTAGGCAGCCCTGTTTGAACAAGGGAGTTGGACCAGGTGGTCTCCAGAGGTCCCTTCCAGCCTCAATCATTCTATGTTTCTGTGAGTCTGTGAAGGAAAATACACAAAAGAAGAAAGAAACAAAAACAGCTTTAGAATTGAAGGTTTTCTGTGCTATCGTTAAATGTCTGTGAACCTGATGGAAGGTTTTGTGTCAAATGAGCAGCCAAGATCAAGAAGCATTAGTCTTTACCATATTTGATGCTTCAGAGTAATTTTGTGAATAATTTTAACTTATGGGTTTGCGTATGTAAAATAAAAAGTATCCATGTAGAAAAGAAATTGTCCTGCTCAACACAAATGTGAGACTTCAAGAAGAGAAGAGTAGAAAACCATTCTATGGAGTATTTGGTGATTTTATTTTTCTAGGATCTACAGAGCTCAAGGAATGAACTCCAGAACTCTATTCTACTGTACACTGTTTTGTTAATTTTTTTTTTTTATATTGCAGTTATAAGTATTGTTAGAATTCCTTAATAGCTCATTAAGCAATGGTCATTATCTGTTTGTTTCTTTCTCTGCAGTAGTTTCCTCTTTCAGTTGAGTTTTAGGTGCCTGGATTGCTTTTCATTTCTTTATTCCTCCCCCCCAATTCACATAGACACATGCCTAGAATATAATATCAGAAGAATAAGTCAAAGAAACATGCCTTTCATGTGCAACAAATGATGAGATCTGTGACGGCCCCTTGGTTACTTAGGGAGCTTATTCTACTATATAAAACCGGCATAGAGGAAAGTTTTGTTTGCCAAAGAGCTGCCCCCTTTGCCCTAGCTGTTGCATCAATAAAGCAGATTTGTGCATCATGACCTTTCTTTTTGTGTTCCAGTTGGAGCTGTAGATATTTTAAATCCCGAACTGCAATGTGGGTTAGGGAGCTGAATAGGGAGCAAAGATATATCTGTCAACTGTCACGCTGCTAAAAAGACAAGCTGTAGTATTCTTTACTAGTGGCTGCCCAGCTCAGAGGTAGCCGAGGAAGAATAAATAATGAGCTGGGTGTGTTAGGATGGGACAGATTTCCCCAAGCAACCAAAGAGGTGAGCTGTTGTCAGCAGCAGCTATTGCAGCAGATCTGGTGTTTGGACTAACTCTTTTTAAGAAGATCTAAGCTTATGGTCTGCTATAACATAATACATAAAATAGCATGCAAATAAACATTAGAAACAGAATAATATGCAATTTAGTATATATAAGTAACCAAACCCATGTTATTGTAATGATAGAAAGTCAAATAGGAAAATAGATCAAAGATAAGAATATTCAGAAAACAGGAAGAAGCCATTTGCCACAAGTAAGATGTCAGACATCCAGATTAATTGCAAACAATCCTTTCAATTTCTAATGATAATCCACAGTGTCCTTCATGGTGTTGCAATCTTACTGTGCTTGAGACTGTCATGCTGGTACACGTGTAGTTGTATGAGCTGCAGCTGGGTTACGTGCCATCCACAAACTGCACACAAGTGCAATCCACAGCAAATATTTTACTCTTCAGCAGTCTATGTTAAACATACTGGTCATCTGACTACCTTCAACAAGGCAAATATCTTAAAAGCCTGCACTGATATTACATTTGACATTAGTAGAAGGCTTGCTGACAACCAGAGAAAGAATCTACTGTTCAATGAGCGCATTAACACCCAGATCCACAATACTTGTGAATCATACCGTTATTAGCAGCACAGGACAGAGTGTATAATACTGCTAAGTATGCTGTGTATCAGTTTGCAAAACTGCAGAAGAGCCAAAGAAATCCTTGCTTCCTTCATGTCTAGTTACACTTTGTACTTAAGCAAAAAAGACTTTTATTTCTAGATGTGTCTGAGCATCAAATACCTCCCTACAACCTTTTTCTTAAAAAAAATGGCTGAAAAAAAGATATCCAGAAAAACACTCTAGCTTTTCATATATAGATTAACAAGTTTCAAAGTACAGTAAGACAGAGGTTGAATGCTCTGTGACCAGCATGGAGTTACAGATGGAAAGCAATAGCACTATTGTCAGACTTCTGGTTTTCGGTTCTGACATTTTATGCTTGTGAAAAAGACAGACAGATGGGAGAAAGCAAGCTCCTTCCTGCTTCTCCAAAATAGTGAGGTTTTTTAAGAGCTTTTTCCTGAGGCCAGGTAGGTATATGTTCTTTTAAAATTTTATTCATTTTTGACTCTTAATCAAGTGGTCATGGTATGTAGTACGTCACTTGCCTTTGACCTGCAGATCAAAGGTATCATGAAATCTGTTTTAATATTTGCATTTATAACCTCTTGCCTTTTTGCATACACTGACTAGATCTACTCTTAAAAAGACTTTAGATATGTGTTTCCAAGCAGATTAGCATTAACTTAAATTTTTAGGGAGCTTCAAAAGCAATTTAGAAGATGCAGAATCTGTTCTTTCGCTGTCGTTCACCTTGCCTTCTGCATATATACAACTTTTTGTGTTCATCTTGGATATTTTTGTGGCTGTTAGGTTTTCCTGTGCAGAACTGGAATACAGTTAAATTTATCCTGTCATTGAGTAAAATTTATCCGCTTAACGTTTTTATCCCTTGGACCTGTAACCATTAACAGTGCCATATAAAACAACGACATTCATGTATACGCCTGAAACTTAGGGTAAAGCAAAGTTATTGTTACCCTAAACTGTATGTTCTTTTATTCTTGTGAACATATGAAATCCTTGTTTGGTCTTTTTTAACATTTCTTTATCCTATTTATATCAAGTAGACACTACGACTGCTGAGCTACCTTGAAAATGCAGTTAAGCTTTCTGAAAAGGAAAATTACTATGTGATATACCTGGTGTATTAATTATACGCTAGTCCAGTGATTGATTACACTGTGGAGTGGGAATTGCTCTCAACCCTCTCCCCTTTGAGATTCTGCCGCAAACTTATTATTAGAGCACCTGCATTCTCACACAAGTATTCAATGATACCATCACTGTTTTTAATCTTCCTGTAATTTTGGGAACGTGCTGTATACTCTCCAAGGTGCAAGAAGGACATGTTGTACCCATTAACCTTTCCACACAATGAGTGTTCATTGTATCCAGCAGTCTGACAGAGGCCGAGTCAACTCCTGGGTAGGACCAAGCAACAAAATGCATGTGTTTTGTACAGCATATGCTATCAGCTGACAACCTGAAAGTCATCTTCTGCATGGACTGAACTTAGAGCGAACAAATTAAAGCTCATGTAGTAAATAAATCATCACGATAACATCTGCTTCTGTTTGCTAAAGGAATATGGGAACCTTGGAGAGTAAAACATGAGGATTTTAAGGGCTGTCTCAGTGACAAACTGTATGAAGTAGACAGATATAAGGAAAGTATCTTGTAGTGGTGAATTTTTCATTAGAAGTCAATAGACTCCGTAAAGCTGTCAAATGTTAACTAGTTTACCTTCTGCTCTTTGCAAAAAGGTTAATGGATACAGCACATTTGCTAGTGTGACACTGAAAAACAAAGCATGACAAATGATATGCTCTTGCATTTGTTTTTCACCCTTTTTTAAATTTTTTAATTATTACTTTGGTTTTAGGCCTACCATGTGTAAAAGTGGCTAGAGTGTGAATTAGGGCTGCTTAAAAAACTTATCCAAGTACAAAATATGACATATGGCCATCTTGAAGGCTTGGGAGAGAGATTTTCCCAAGACTAGGTGTAGATGTAGTGCTGAAGGCCCTTGTCCGCTGCCCATTCAGCCCTTCTGAACTTGTGCAGATCATGTTGTTTCTCTTTTGCCTTGTGTATTTAAACTCAGGTCAGAGACTGCAAGTCTCCATCAGTTTCATGCAGCAAGTAACACAACGAATCTTTGATTTCTGTTGAGGCTTCTAGGCAGGACTATAATAGAAATAATTAATGATAATTGCATGAGTGTTATGAGTAAAATATGTGTGCATGATTAGCATGTATCATTTTGACGTAGGTGGGGAGAGAACAAGAAAGACTTCAGCAGTCGTGCTTTTCCTTAATCACATTAATACCGTGTAGTATGTTAATCCTTTACCTGAAGTGTTAGCTTCAAATTCTGCTACCACACATTTAACTCATTATGCAACATTTTTCTAAGCTGTTAACATACTCTTCAGTACAAGCTTTTTCGGAAATGAGTAGGACTAATCTTTTAACCTATGGCTTCCAAACTTTTTTTTCTGCAGTCTTTATCATTACCACAAATTGTTCCATGAATGGCACTGGACCTAGAATGCTTAAGTGAGTAAATTTAAGGACTGGATATTAGCTGGCATCTTTTACCAGCTGCATGATCTCATTCAAGAATAGGATAAGTTGTTCCTACAACACATATCCAATAAACAAACAGCAAGATTACAATCATTCAAGGAAAAAAAGACCCAATCTTCCAATGACACTGAACAAGTTAATGTGACTGTCAAAAACCTTCATTAAATTTTGTGAAAAATCATTGATGATCAGTGGGTGGGGTCACTTAGGCCGTTCTCCCTTGCCCAAATTCCTGCAGAAGTATACTATTTAATTACTGAACTTCTCTCTCATCTGTTACCTATTTGGGGATTGACATATTCCAGTCAAACAAAAATCTTTGGGTTTTTCATAGGAATATTTCGAGAAAAAAAATATGACCTGTGATGTGCAGGAGATCAGACTAGATAGTCTTTCATGGCCTGAAACTCTGTCAAATTATGAATAAGGTCACTCATCTTTTGTACCTTTTAATACTGCAATTTAAGGTGTATACGATCGATACTTCCAAGTGGAAAACTCTGAGGTCAGACTGTCAAGTCATAAGCAGAAGAATTCACACAAAAAAGTGAGACTCACTGCCACACAAAATCTNCCCCCCCCCCCCCGCCTTTTCAAAGCACAAGAACCTTCATCAGGCATGAGGTAGCTGTTTGCACAAACTTTAAAAATCTTTACAGTCAGGTCTGATTTTAAAAAAATAATTCCTGAGGCTATGCAAGCTTCAAAAATGTCTTAGAGACAGTATCTAGCAATAGTGCTCCATTAATTTAGCTGCAAGTTTCATAAGCGTTTTTAATAGAAATCAGAAACTGCTTGTTAAAAAGGTTTAGAAATTGTGGTTAATAGGAACCGGAATTTGATTAAATACTTCTAAGTGTTGCTTTGTGTCCTTTTCCGGAAACTTAATTTACTGACCCACTAACAGATTCAGTCTTGATTTCTGGGGGTAAAAAGAGGACGTTTCATATGTTCAACTTACGAAATATGCTGTAGGGTTTAAAGAAAATCAATGACAAAAGAAACTCAATGCTTTCAAGAGTCTAAATACAGCTATGCATCCACCTGAATCTGTGGAGGATTTTAATAAGCTTTGGTACTGCAATTGTACCTTGGCATTCCTTATTTTCTTAATTCAAGAAAGAGAAATTTCTGAGAGTCTACTATTATGCTGAATCCATTCCATGAAGAATCCACTGATTATAGAATCAGTGTAGAAACAATCAAACAAAGCCAGTTGAGAGCATTGGAGAAAAGCTGTAGGACCATATACTTTTAATGGAAGTTTCTGATAGTCTTCCCTTAGGAAGAAAACGGGGAGGAGATTCCTATGCTGCAAGAAATAAAGCTGAAAGTGGAAACCCAAGAACTACAAAGGCATAAAAACTGTGATGGAAAGCCTGAAAGTACTATACTGATTGGCTATCCCTAGCAAAAACAGGATTGAATTACGAGGACAGGAAGGACCATTGTAATGGGTTCATGCAATACTAGCATGGAAACAAATTCCAGACAATCTCTAGAATCTACCGGTTTCAGACTGTCATTGATACTTTTCAGGTTAAGGAAATGTACTGCAACAAGTAACTTTAAACAAGCTTGTATGTGGCCACAGGCTAAACTTCAGAGTCCTGGACTGTGGGTGATTTCTTGGCTAGAAATGGACGCCCCGTGAACACTCCAAGTACGGAAGGCCTGTATATAGATATGAAAGACCTTTATTATTAGTTATACACACCTTGTGTGTCTTTTCAGAGCCTAGCTAGAGAGTCGTGCTATCGCACAGAGCTGATTGCTTAACCACAACATTCTCTTGGATTAATTTGCAGCTCTCATCCAGTGGCCTGGATGCTTTCACAGCTTTCTGCCAACCAAAACAGCGATGCTTTAATTGGCCAAGGTAATTTCTCGCTGTTCCCACAGCTGGGCATGGGGCACCTGCTGGATTTACTCTCCCCCAGCCCAGCTCCACTGTTCCCACAGTTAGATAGTAGCAGTATTGTATAATTAGGCAGTAGCTGCTTCTGTTTTTGGAATGTACAAAAAGATACAAAGAGTGTAGTATTTTAGTCAATAATAAACAGCCTTGGGGCAGGTGTGCGGTGTGTGAACATAATGTTTATCCAATGATTTATTGCATGTATAACTCTTAAGACCAATCAGAAGTTTGTTGGCGCATGATACGGAACTGCTTGTCTTATTAGCCCCTCTTTGCACCCTGCATCCTTCCTACCTTAACCTGACCACTTTGATAATTACCCAAGCTATACAGTAGACATTGAATAATCTCTTAGGACTTCAATAAAAAATATAACAAAAGATCTCTTTGAATGTTTATACTCCAGGACTTCTTGTGTCTGCAGCGAGGCTGAGGACAACAGTAAGCTGTCTTCTGACATGTAGTTTCTGTGCATTAGATGCTCGCATGCTCTTGAAAACTTGTCATTATAAGGGCAGCAAATAAAAGATCAGTGGAAAGAAAATTTTGCAGAAACAGACATTATCCTAGGAGCTAGTTTGAGGCTTAGAGTAATATAGAAATAAAATAGAAAGGCTGTGACCTTCATTCTTCATCTCCTTACAACTTGATAGCTTACTCTTCAATTAAAACCTTCCTGCTAAAAACGTAACAATATAAACAACAAAAAGAAAAGTGAAAGAGATTATTTTTAAGGCAATCCTTAGAACAGGTCTTAGACTTAAATTTAGGATAACAGCTTTTTTCTTCAAAAGTAAAATTTATTTTGTTTGATTTACTCTCAAAAGTGTTCAGCGTGTACCAACTCACAAAAACAGTTCATTAAGCATTTAAAAGCGTATTGGAAATGGTGTGACCTAAAGGCCCACAAAGAGATATAACCTATTGGTGTCTGTAGCTTGCTCCTGCCCTGTGTTTTCTAACAAACATCAAATGCAGTTTCAGAAATGAATAGTTCAGTGCTTAAATAGAAGTAAATGTCGCATTAGGAGAAAGACAAGAACAAAGAGGAAACATGGGAATCCGCATAGAAAATAGTATAGGACTGTGCCTCTGTTTCATATAATAGACTTCCTTGTGTCTAATTTCCCCCAGTAAAATTCTGCAGTTAGGGTATTTTATCATCATCATCATCGTTATTATTATTATTATTATTCCTTCTAAAGCAAGACTCAATCTGAAAATTACACAGAAGGGACTTCATCTGAATACTCCCATCCAGAGCAATGTACACAGCCAAGACAAGTTGCAAACCTGCCATACTGTAGGACAGAATTTGACAGGCATGGACACAGCATGATAAAAACTTTTTCTCTTCTAGTATTTTACTCCTAGAGTTTAAAATTGTCCATCATTTGTGTTAATTAGGTAAGGCTATTGGGATATTTGAGCATCATTCAAACCTATATCATTCTTCTACATCTCTGCCCACAGAGTTTTTCAGCTGTGCACTTTTGGCCTTATTCATAAAAGCAGTATTGACTTGATATTGAATAACAGCTTTTTACTGCTTTTATTGTTTTGTTTGATTTAGTTTGGGTTTGGTTTTTTACTTAAGTCAGGAACAAAAGCTTTTCTGTCCTCATGTAACTGGTGGATATAATCATCTTTGTTCTGTTTCTTTTTTTTCTTTCTCCAGTGTGAAAAAAACCTATGTTTCCTTTATGAAGTTAGAATTTCTAAATTCAAGTGTAAATAATTTAAAATCATTTAATTTTCATCTAGTTAGAATGCTTAAGACACATTACTAAGGATGAAAAAAAATCATTATTGTATCAGATTAATAAAACATCTCATTTTGATTGCACTTAAAACAGGAAAAATATCTAAAAAAACCTGCTTGCTTCTCTTCAAACCACTTGTGTTTTCACAAGAATTGTCTGTTCCACCTTATGGCATCATCATCTACTTATTCATTTATCATAGTAATAAGAAGTGAAAGTGATATAAAGTCTGATTTTAAAGTGCTAAGTGAAGATTCTGCTTCTCTGCCCCCAAAGAGATTATAGCTTTGTGATCTCCATTTTAAATGGAATTTCTGCCCAGTCACTATTTGCATGCTAAATCCTGTATATAAGTCTGTACCCCTACTTTTTCAGGACTGATGTGTGTTCACACAGCATAAAAATTAAAAATAAGAATGCGGAAATAAAGTTCTGCCAAAGCAATACTGTGTACATGTGAAACAGTGCTCCTCAAAGGCTTACATAGGGAAAAAATATGGGTTTGTTTTCATGGAGACCATATCTCTGCCTAATTTTAAATCCCTGCTCTGGAGTGCGGTGTCTTTTAAATAAAAGTGTCCAGATTTTTTCATGTGGGGAAACAAATATCTCTTTTCCCTTCCTCCCTCATGTCCCAGGAAACATCTGGCACATTTTTTTGTTGAAATGTTCTGAAGAATGCTCACCCTGAGGTACAGCTCACCAGGAAAATTATTACCCCAGCTCTTAAAGAAAACAGAATAGCCTAGAGAAGCACAAACCCCACAATGAGGAGAGCAACATGTCATTAATAAAAGAATATTATCTCCATTTGAATGTCTTGAAAAAATCAGAAGAATATTCTTCTTTAAGAAAATTTTGGTACTTAGAAGAAAAGGAAGATTGGTACGACAAAAAGATTTTTCTACATGTCTTAAAGTTGGTTTCTGTCAGCTTAATGTTCTTAAGACTTGAGCTGTAATTAATGACCCTAATGACACCAACTTGCTTTGATGAAATCTGTCCTTGCTTTTATGGTAACATGGCCTTTCTTGTCTGAAGAAGTAGCCAAGGAAGTACAGAGTATGGAAGAGATTTTTGTCTTAATTATGAATGAGCACTCTACTAGGTTATTTCAAGTCAATATTTCCTTTATTCTTGTCCCTCTCTCTTCTCCCTTTTTAACTTGATCTTTTTATTTTTCAATATTGCCTGGAAATTTTGCTATCAGTATGAGTAATTTTAAGTAAGTCCTTTTCTGTTCACTGGTTAATATTTTCATTTCTAATGTCACTGTAAATGTAACAACAGAACTTGATCCTTTCTAACATAAAAAGAGAGGGAAAAAAAATCAACTTTTTCTGTCTAATTCAACTACCAAGGAGAAACCACTTGGTTTAGTTAATATAACTCACTTGTTTAAAAAAACACCCCAACATATGCATTTTCCTGCCTGTAGACATTGATGTTTCATTGACATGGAAACTCTTATTTGCAACATTGTTTACAGGTGTTGCATAATGTTATTGACAAGAATAGCATTGTTTATATAAGCAGAATCACTGTGTGCAAAACAGTCTCATATCTACATGTGCTTGCTCATGCAGTATAAGCCTACTTACTGCAGGCTACAGTATTTGATCCATAGCTATCACCATTCAGCTGGCAATTTGATTTAGAAAAGATAGCCTGAAAATAGCTTCATTTCACATATATTACTTTCTGACTGCTGCTGTGATGTCTCAGCCAGAGTCCAGCTGTGGAAATGTTAAAACTATTCAGCAGGCATGAATATTCATCAGAGTGGTATTCTTATTTTCCTACGCATCACTGGCATGGCAGGCACAACTGCTAGGTGAGAGGTGTGAATAAAACCTCCAGCTCTCTTAAAAAGTAAAATCCGCACCCCTCCCCCCCCACCACCACCACACACACTCAGGCAGATCAGGAAGCCCAGTGAATTATGCCTGTGCAGTTTTAAGGCACTTCAGGGTCCTCCTGATGCAGTTGTATTCAACATGCTATTTGTCATATTAGGGGATCAGTCTGAAAGAAAACGCCAATCCCAAATACTTACAAAATAACGACTCAAGCTTCTGAACTCCTGAGCTCAGTTTAAAATCATGAAAGTTTTTTAAAGGAATTATTTATACTTGCTTTTACAGACTCAAGTCTTTAGGGACTAAATGACAAATTAAAACATGCTGGTTTTGAATAGAGTTTGAGACTGACGAGTAATCAGAGGATCTGGAGCTTCAAAAAAAAAAAAGCCAATAAAAGAAAGACTTGTAAAACTGAAGCTACAATGGTGAAACTACTTTGCTATAAATGTTCATTGACTTCAGCAGGAATGGGATTTGGGTCCAGCCACAAAGAAAGTCATATTATCTCAAAAGCCAATTCTGCAACCCTTATGAAGTTCATGCCACATATCCTGTTGAGTTCCAAAGATGACGTAGGGTGAAAACTGTGCATCTTGCATCCTGAATAAAAAAATGCGGGGTGAGCCTTACTGCTTCCAGCAGTGCAGTTCCTGACACTGCATCACACGTGACATTGCTCAAGGCTGAGTCCTGGCACCAGACCCAAAGTTGGCAAAAGCCAGTAGAACTGTATTGATTTTGGTGGAGCTACAGTATTTGACATAAACTAAAGATAAGGTCCATTAAATTCCTATTGTCTCTAGAGCATCTGCCCATAGCTTTGCCCTGATACACATTCACATGGTAATGGAGTTAATACAAAAATCATTGTCTGGCAATATTCAAGAAGAATAAAATCCATTTTGTGGCAGAAGGGCTGTGCACAGCCTATGCACCATTTGTGTACTAGGTATTTTTTCTATACAAGCTTTGTACAAGACTGTTCTTTAGGACAAGATTCAACTCTCATTGAATATTTGTCTGAGGAGAAGAACAAACAAGCAAACAAACAAACCAGGCATAAAGCGTTTTTCTAGTGTTACCTGGAATGAATTCAACAAAAAGTAGTGCTTTAACAAAAATGCGCTTAATGTAATCCTTTGTGACTTTAAGGTTTTGATTCAGATACATGAATCTGGTATTGGAGGAAAAAAATACATACATGGTTCAATTACCATGAATTAAAAGAGGTTTAAAAATAAAATATCAGTTTCAGTTAAAGCAGATTTACTCGTTTTCAAAAGATACAAAATAGAGAAGTAAAAGTACCATACTTCACTTGGTCTTTGCTTGACAGGATAACTTTGCTTGTTCTGTGACTCTAAAGCTACCGTTACAGACATTTATCTTCTGTATTTCATTATTACTTTTCTAAAACATCCCAGAAAGCTCAATACCACATTAAAAGAGTTCACAGTGTTATCACCAATAATTAATACATACTCTTAAACTCTACTGTTCTGCTTACAACAGGAGAGTGCTACCCATCCTGAAATTATCAGTGTAAAACACCTACAAAGATAGACAAGAAATGTTTATTTACTGTACATTAGTCAATTACTAATTACTAATTACTAAGTAAATTATTAGTACATTTACTGTCATTAGTCTCCCCCACCGTCTCCCCCTAGTTGTTATTCCTTACCCACTAATCTGTTTTTCATTTCCATGGCCCAGGAACTAGTAACCAGGACTGTGAGAATAACCTTTTTTAAAGTTATTATTTTATTCTAGCCAGTGTGGCAAACAAAAGAAGGGGAAAAAATACATCAATCTGTTCCTCACTTTTCTTTCTTCTCTTAAAAGGGTCAAAAAACCACAGCTCTTTCAATTAACACAAAAAACTTAACTTGGGCATCTATTTAAAAAACAGAAGTCAAGAACAACCATCTGACTATTTAAGTATTCTGACATAATATTTCACAATCACTCTCAACGGAGTTGTATCATTTTGTATAAATGATGAAAATGCAATGGGAACCCAGAAGTTCATTTCTGAATTAATTTTACTAACCAGTCATAGTCTGTCTTTGCTTCCATGGCTATCCAAATAAGTGAAGTTAAGCAGACGCCACACCAAAGATGGTTTGGGGAGGCCCCTGTTTCAGCATAGCCAGGGAGCCCCATCTGGCATGGACCTGCATTTCTTTTCATGGGAATGACATGTTTTGGGCATCAGGAGGTTACAAGATGAAGAGGCATGGGGTAACACTAACTTTTAGCTTGAGCTTCCATCACCTAGCTAGTGCACAATGAAGAACTAATTAAACTGAAATTTATCTCAGCTGTTTTGGACATGTGTGTGTATGCATATAAATGTATGTACATGTGTATGCATGTAAATATAAACAAACATGATCAAGTCAAGTGGGATGAATCTCAGATCCTGTGGGATGAATCCCACCCACTTGCTCTCAAGATAGCCATAGGTAAGGGCTTGGAATGTATGAGATGAAGGTGCCATTCATGGAGATTGAGAGGATAGTCATCAGTTTATTTAAAAGACGTCATTTAGGCAACCCCAGTTTATATTCCTCCTTTTAAATCTACTGCAGTCTGGAATAAAAAAGAAAATGGTGTAGGTTTCAACTTGAACTTCTCTCAAAGTAACCCATAATTTTAATTGCTAGGTATAATCATAGAATCATAGAATCATAGAATCATAGAATGGTTAGAGTTGGAAGGGACCTTAAAGATCATCAAGTTGCAACCCCCCTGCCATGGGCAGGGACACCTCTCACTACAGCACGTTGCTCAAAGCCCCATCCAGCCTGGCCTTAAACACTTCCAGGGATGGGGCCTCCACAACCTCCCTGGGTAACCTGTTCCAGTGCCTCACCACCCTCACAGTAAAGAACTTCTTCCTAATATCTAATCTAAATCTCCCCTCTTCCAATTTAAAACCATTACCCCTTGTCCTATCGCTAGATTTCCTGACCAAGAGTCCCTCTCCAGCTCTCCTGTAGGCTCCCTTCAGATACTGAAAGGCTGCTATCAGGTCTCCCCGGAGCCTTCTCTTCTCCAGGCTGAACAGCCCCAGCTCTTTCAGCCTGTCCTCATAGGAGAGGTGCTCCATCCCTCTAATCATCTTAGTGGCCCTTCGCTGGACCTGTTCCAACAGTTCCATGTCCTTTCTATGTTGAGGACTCCAGAGCTGGACACAGTACTCCAGGTGGGGTCTCACAAGCGCAGAGTAGAGGGGGAGAATCACCTCCCGTGCCCTGCTGGCCACGCTTCTTTTGATGCAACCCAGGATACGGTTGGCTTTCTGGGCTGCCAGCGCGCACTGCCGGCTCATGTTGAGCTTCTCATCCATGAGCACTCCCAAGTCCTTCTCCTCAGGGCTGCTCTCCAGCCATTCTCTGCCCAGCCTGTATTTATGCCTGGGATTGCCACGTCCCAGGTGTAGGACTCTGCACTTGGCTTGGTTGAACTTCATGCCATTTGCATTAGCCCACCTCTCAAGCCTGTCCAGGTCCCTCTGGATGGCATCCCTTCCCTCCAGTGTGTCAACCGCGCCACCGAGCTTGGTGTCATCGGCAAACTTGCTGAGGGTGCACTCGATCCCACAGTCCATGTCTCCAACAAAGATGTTAAATAGGACTGGTCCCAGTACTGACCCTTGCGGGACACCACTCGTCCCTGGCCGCCACGTGGACATTGACCCATTAACCACAACCCTTTGAGTGCGGCCATCCAGCCAGTTCCTTATCCACCGAGTGGTCCATTCGTCGAACCCGTGACTCTCCAATTTGGAGACCAGGATGTCATGCGGGACAGTGTCAAATGCTTTGCTTAACTCCAGGTAGATGACGTCTGTTGCTCTGCCTTTGTCCACCAAGTTCGTGGCAGTATCGTAGAAGGCCCTCAGGTTTGTCAGGCAGGATTTGCCCTTGGTGAAGCCATGTTGGCTGTCTCCAGTCACCTCCTTATTTTGCATGTGCCTTAGCAGAGATTCCAGGAGGATCTGCTCCATGATCTTGCCAGGCACAGAGGTGAGACAAATGACTCACCATTGAGTGAGTCTCAATGACTTCCAAAAAATTTTTTTTCTGTCAGTTCCTCTTGTTATACCATGTACCAAGTATCTGGTAATAAACCAGTACGTTAGTGGTCCTCTACTTTGATAGGTCATGTTATGAAATTGGTACTCATGTATTCAGATGCTCTCAGGAGGGGAAGGATGTGAACTTGACTCATCATTTTTCTAACCTGTGAGCTATGGGCAGAGCTACACACAGCACTATTATTTTCTTGAGAACTAAGCCCTGACTTAATTTGGTTCAAACAGATGAACAATTTGGAGATGACTGAAATTGTATTTCTGGCTACTGTAAGCAAGAAGATATCAAGTAACAATATATATTAAACAAGCTAAAAACTGCACATTAAAATAATAGTGCTGTAGTTTAGTAAGCACCAGTAAGATTTTTGAAACTGCAGAAACACTATTTCCACAAGAATTTTACTTGCTGAGGCTCATTAATCCTACTGAAAGCCAAAGGGACTTAGGCTAGATTGATTTCAGTGGGAGTTAGTCACTTTGAAAATCTCATTAGGGTACCTGTCTACACCTTTACACTCCCAACTTAAATGCTTTTAACATTTGGCTGCTAAGTCCCTTTTCAAAATGAAGGCTTAGGTTCTGAAAGTACATAGACTTAGATTGTTAAAGATATTTATTATCTTTCAGTGATTTAAGTGGAAATGAGGTACCTTTCAAAATTTTACTACTATCAAAGTTACAATTGAAAAGTATGGTTAGGTAACAAAAAGGATTTGTAACATCTGAGACTATATAGTATGTTTCATGTCCATTATTTTTCCCACTTTTCAATAAAAGCAGTATTCTGTTCAAAATTTAGCCATTCTTTTCTGTGTTTGTGGACCAAAGAGACATACTGCTCCAGTGCACAAAGGAGAGAAAGAAATATTCTAATCAGGAGAAATGCATGGAGACTAGGAGCAGTGAGCTTTGCCATCTCATCTGACATGTACAGTGGCTCAGAAGCACGCTGCAGATCCAACATGCGATGACTTTAACAGCTCAGAATCAGGACGCAGTGCCACTGTGTGATGCACTGTGCAGCTCAGAGCTATAGGCTGTGCCATCCCTTACATGGGTTCACACAAATACAGATGTTTCTCTCAATTTTTATTTAGGGTAGAAGAAAAACAAAACAAAAAAAAAAAACAAAAAAAAAATGAAGAGGGAAGGAGGGAGGGAGCGAGGGAGAGAGGAAGGAAAGAATGGATCAGGGTTCAATGTTCAAACATAATTCCAGGTCAGGGTGCACATTTTGCATATGGCTTGATCATTCAAGAGCTGCATTAATTTATGGAGAGTTTGGGATTGCTTATTTATGCTGTTTCTAGGAGGATTTATGTTTAATGTAGGATTTCTGCAAAATGCTTTGTGGTCGTCTTGGTTTCTTTTGGAAAATAATAACTAGATTGAATGGAGCACTTTAGAAGATATTTCATTTCTTGTCTTTTAAAATCAATATTTTTCACATTGTCATGAATATTTTTTGTAGAAGCCTTGGCAGCTATTTTTGTTCATTGTAATTGTGGCTATAGGTGAAGATGGAGTACCTTTCTCTCGTTATTAAGAGCTTAGTAGCCCTGAGCTAAAGGCTGCAATTCTTCATGTCACCACTGTGGTGGCAAATAAGATTTTCCATTTAGTTTCTAGTAACCTCATTTGTCAAAGAGACTGTATTTCAAGTTTATATAGATTTAAGGCAAACAAAACTGGACAGTTAAATGCTTCTTTTGTCATAAATTAAATTAGTCCATTAGCAAAGAATTAAACTAATGGAACATTAGCATTGCTGATACGCTGGCCTATTTCAGACTTTGTGTAAAGAAGGTTTGTGAAGTTAATATAAAAGCTAAATCATTTTTTCATTAATGACAGTTTCAGCACACTGCCAGCACACTCTTATCCACTGACATGAGTTTCATCCAAAGTTATGGATATATTTTTCTCCATGCAATTTTTTCTCTTTCTTTACACTTCATGTTTTTAGTTTGTGTGTGTGTGTACGCATGTGTGTGTATGCACGCAACAATCAGGAGCGTGGCTCATACAAAATCTGGTCCAGAGGCTTAAAAAGCTTTAATAGAAGAGTTCTGTTAAAAAGAGAGATCTGTTCTCAAGGTTTTCTTGTGGTTTTTTTTGCTTTTTTCTTTTTTTTTTCCCCCCTTCATTTTCCCTATTTTTTCCCAGGGGTGGTTGAGATAGAAAAGATCATGTTAGCAGATAAGAAATGCTAACTCCCACTCAATCTTCATATGACATGCCTTCTGCACTCGGTGACTAACCCTCACTTCGATGGATAGTGCGCGCTGAGAGGCTCTGGCTAAAGCTTTTAATCAATGCAAGTGTAGAAATCTGACTGAGGCACTTTCATGCACACTATCTTAGCCAATACCATTTTTCAGCTGGTTTAGATTATCCCAGCTGAAACCCCTAACTGCTGGTCTTAGCTGCAGGTTTGTGATTTTATGCAATTTAAAATTCAGTGAGAGCATGAAATTGCAAATGACTCGCAAAATGAAATTAACATAGCCTGCATATCATCCAGTGTACTGTGCTCTCTTCCCCCTTCTCTCCCATCTATTTATGTTCCCTTAGGGTTCTTGAGAAACATTTGAAAGTTTGGGGTGGGACACCACTTTTCACATCATGATGCAAACACTTAGGGATTCCCAGAGGCTGCTGCGGGGATTAGGTTTTCTGAACATCCAAAACTTTTATTAGGCATGCTAGAAAGTGACGTAAGATTATACAAATATTTTTATTCTACTATGCTCCTGTTGAGTGCAAATGGTGAAATAAGCTCCACATTTTTATGGTGTAGATTATGGTTCTGAATACAACTAGGTCATGTCTTAACATAGAAAAGGCTACAGTAAGAATCATTTCGTATGTCATATCAAAGTGGGGAACTCCATGACCTTTGATTCTGAGCAATTTCTGGCTGTACTTTGTAGACAAATTTTCAACAATTTCAAACTTATTCTTCCTTTTGTTAATAAAATTACTTTCAGTCTTCCAATATTCTTATTCATTGAAATTCAGTAAGAAACTGAAACTTAATGAAACTTTTTAGAACATGTATATCCTGTTAATTTCTCGTTATCTTGATGACAGAAAGAGAATCAAACTTTAAGTAGATGTTTGCATTTTAATTTTTATTTTAGTTCTGCACATTTCTCCAAAAAAATCTGTTGTTTAAGTTTCATATGATAGACTTATTATTTTTATACTTTCATATTTGTTTATTCTCAGAAACTGAAATATTAGTGACTAGACTTTTGAAAATGCACTTTGTCACTTACTATGCAGTTAGGAAATTATTAGATTTTTGTAATGGAAAGGTATTTGATTTTGGTCATTATTATTAAAACCAGTATTTTCTTAGCAACAATAGTCTGAAAAATGAGCCTTAGATGAGGAAAGCATTTCATTTCCAGGGTTTGATTGAATTCTAATTCAAAGAATGGATCTATCTTTATTTTATTTTGGTAAGGCTGTTTGATCTGACAAGGGTAGCATTTCTTTTCCCATTGCATAACAAATAAAATAACAAGAACAAATCAAATTTTTCACATTCCTTTAACAATTCATTTTTTAAATATTTTTAAAACTTGATCAAGTTCCCTAGCTTTTTTTCTTGTAGCAAAAGTTGCTGCTACTTTATAGTAGCAGTAAAATATCTCCTTTTCCCACTATATCAGATTATTTACAAACTCAAATACTTTAAAGCCAAGAATAATCTCTAAAGGGCATCAAAAATCTTACCTAAATCCATTTTGTTATTAGAAAAATGTATGGAGAAATGTGTTTCAATCACAACAAAATAAAGTGAACATTGATTTAGCAATAGATGTTTCTTATTTATGCATATTATACTTATTATTTCGATTTAGTTACTAAGGTTACATTGCTACAAAGATTTTCACAGTGGCCACCTGTACTCCATGTGAAACTCCACAGATTTAATTGGTTTTGTGTGTGCTGAAGAACCACCATTACTGTTTCTATCAATGGTAGAAATAGACTGGCTGTGCTTTAGAAAGTACCTTTTTATAGACAAAAAGAACACGTACTTAATTTCCATAACTTCTAACCAAAGGAGGAATTAATCTGGTCATATTCATATTCCTGTTCTTTTCATGACTTAAAAATCTCCCTGAGAATCAAAGGTTTTCCTTTCCCGAGCCCTGTGATGCCAAGGTACAAAGGAGAGCAGGCAGCCAGCAGGGAGGCAGACCTCGCCTCCCCTAGGGCTTTGCACAGCAGAGTGCTGAGACCTGGTACCTCTTACATTGCCTGCAAAAGCTTCATTCACTGCGGATAAGGAATGCATTGTTTTTGCTACTGGACGTGGATAAAAGAGCGTTTACGTGAAAGAGGAAGCAAATTTACAGGAGATAAGCTAACCAAATACATTCCTAAGCTTGTCTTTAGTAATAAGACTATTCTGTGCCAGCTTTAGTATCTTGGTTAGTTTCTACTTCTCTTCTCTTCGAATTGAAAACTTGACTGTTGCCCCATTAAGATTCATTTTTGTTGTTGAAGAGTCTGACTCCACATCTGACAGTGCTACCAACTCTTTCTTGTCTGCAGGCATCATCCTGCTGCTCCATCAGTTTTGCTGGCACAAACCTTTGTACAGCCATACCGTAAACAAGATCACAAGTGCTGCCTAGCAGTCTTCATAGGCAGTCAAAGAAGACATTTTCTGAGAGAAATGCAAATCTTGTTTTCTGACAGGGAAGGAGAGGGATGCTTATATGATATATGATTTTTGAAGCACATTCACTGATTCAACAAAATCCTTGAGCACAATCATACGCTTATCAACGTTCACATTCTTCATAAAAAATTTAATCGGCTAAGTGTTGTCCCATTTGTTTCAGTTGACATGTCACATACACCTGAAATTAAATGAGTGTTGAAGTTCACTTAAATTATGTCCCATTTTCTGAAGTTTCCCTATGATACAACATTAACATGAAATACGTATTTTGATTAGAGAATTTAACTGTGACTTTGAGTATTCTGCTCCTTGAATCTGATCCAGAATACTAAACCACCATTAGCTACAAATCTTTTGAACTTTTAGCTGTTCACAAAAGACAGTGGAAAATTATATTGTTATAGTCATCTTTAAAATAATTTTGTTACCACAGTATTCTGCATATTCTAATAGTCTAGTTTTTATGAGCTATATTAGAGTTATGGTAGCTCTGGGAGCTTTCTTGATGAATTCTCAATGGCCAGTTCCATTAAGCAAAGATTGGTTTGCTTGACTGGAAAAGAACCAACAATGTGTTCGATGTGTTTTACACATATTCTTGGTTGGAAATATGTTATTATTATAATGTGTCATTTGTATTTCCACTATTTTGAAAGAGTAGATCAGTTAGCTAGTCTGCATACTGAATAATTCAGAGAAGTGTTCTCTATTAAATATTTAATATATTCAAAATTATACAGTTCCAGTATATATGAGTTAAATGCATACGTTTATGGAAGCCCACTTTTATTAAACCAAATTAAATATTGAATCAAATTTAATAATTAAACTAAATTACTTAGTAGATCAATTTAACACATAACTTCAATTTATGCCACCATACTCAAATAAAGAGGAATAAATATTGAATGGGTTAAAAGTAACCATACTTATCTGCTGCTAGAAATATTTCTTCTAAAGTCAAGGATTAAGAGGTGAGTGCACATGTATTTTCTTCTTCTGTTGATCTTAAACTAGAAAAGAGAAAATGTCTGCAACTGTATAGGCCACTACAGGCAAAAAAGACAGTAAAAAGAAAATGTAGTGTATATACACTTGGGTTCTAGAAACCCATCCATGAATTATCTAAACTTAATTTAGTAACAAATGACTTCTTAGGAGTGCCGTTTTTCAAGCCCCTTTTTCCTTTCTTATTTCCAGCCTGAGCTATGCATCATTTTATATAAAACAAACATTATTGATGGTCTTTATCAATTATTTCTTTGGATTTGGTTAAAGGCAGCAGAGGAAATGTTACATATTTACTATCACAGATGCTAGAAGTCTATGGGCACCTGAATGTCATTTAGCAAAAATGGACACAGAAGCTGTGATGTACTGTAGGCTGTTTCAGCTAGACTCAGAAAAAGTATTGAGATGAGCAACCAAAAGCCTAGTCATTTGGTGTATGAAAATACTTTCATATAAAAATAACTCTCCATCTTCTTTATGAAATAGCTCTTTCTACTCCATTTCAAATTGTAGTTCAGCAAGGAATTGACCTTTTATTATTTACCTGCAATGACAATTACATGTGTATGACAAGTATAGGAATCTAATAGTTTCACTAACTTCACGGATATACAGGATCAGTGGAAAACATAGGTGGACAACCACACAGGATTGATCTGGATCACCAGTACATAGACTTTAATAGATAAAGACAAACTGGCTTGATATAAGTCATCATTTAGCGAACCTTGTAAAATATCTTAATCTAACTAAATATATCCTGCATAAAAACGACAACAAGGAAAAAACAGCACCATGGGGAAGAAAGATGGATAAAACTGGATTAAAATAGAACTTTCTGAAGAACAGGAGCATCAAAAAAAATGAACATTGGTATCATACCTTTGGAGAAAAAAGGTAGGAGAGAACAGAATGAAGAAAAGAGAACTTTCTTGCTTCAATCAGCAATTGGTAAAACAAAATAATATATGGAAATCAATGAAGAAAGAAAAGATTGGTTTTGGCATCACTAAGTTTAATAACCAAACAGAATAAAATTCTCCAAAGGCAGGAAGTTCTTACAAATATTTTCATGATCCATATTCTTGTGAGATCTATACACAGGGAAGTCCTACGTGTACCATATTTCCTGAAGATGACATTTTGCAGTTTTCTGCAGCAAGAAAATCAAAGAGGAAAGTGCTTGAGAGAAGATCTGTAGCCTAACAATTGACCATATTTCTTTAAAATGTGTGTTAATGCTACTTAAAGCTGTTTCTTTTAGCTTAATAGTAAGAAAAGAAAGAAGACAGTCAGCAATTTGGCAACTGTGACATTCTCTGATGCTTTCAGTCTGACTACATTTTTGGAATGCCAAAAAACAATTTTATTCATTTGGAGTTTATATTCTGGAAAAAAAAAATCCAGAAAACAAAATTGTTTCAATTATTAATTATACTTTATCACAATTTAAGCTATTTCTTATTAGTCCTCCTTGTACCCTCTGATCTTTTTTGTTTCATTAGACAGATTATAAGATTCTAAAATTAATGTAAGAAATCTAACTTGAATTAAGAAAAGTTGAAATGCTTCCATAGTCTCAATGAGTGCCCTATCTGTATCTCAGCTGCACTCTGGGGTGGTATGGGACTCTTCAACTCAGAGTCCGTCAAAAGAAAAATGGAGTGAGCAGCTCACTAGTGACTCCCTGGAACGGATATTTAGTTGGTGGAAAAGGGCCCAGAGGATAAAACAGCTTACTCTGGGAAGTGAAAAAGCAACTGTGCACAGCAACTTTTTAAAAAGTATATAATACAACTTCTTTCAACTTCTTCATTTTCTGAGTGTAACATATCAGAAGCACACATCTGCAGGCTTCAGCAAATATTTGCATTTAATATCTGAAGTCCATAAGTGAAACCAAATCAGCAGAATTCAATAGTGTGCTACCCTCAGTGCATCTTCATCTCACTCTCCTCTCAAGCTGTACAAACCAGGAGGAAGAGGCAGCCATCATCAATTTTTTTGTGTAGATAAAGTTACAGTACAGTAGAGTTTATATTGATATTTCTCACTTTGGATTTTGAAAACAAACATCAACTTTCTCTACATATTTTCTTTTTCAACAGGACAAGAAACTTGAGCATTTTTTGGACTGACATGCTCATTTTTTCATACTTTCACACACTGATAATATAAATAAGTGACTTGTTCACCTAAGTTACAGTCTAGTGAAATTTTGAACAGTTTTTTTATGGTGTGCATGCCTCCATCTCACATAACTCTGAGCACTTGAAGACTACAAGCTGAAAAAGGGCAGGATTTCTTTTTCTGTCTGTAACTTGCAGGTATTCGGAGGGCTACACATTTGCATTTTTAAATAAGTCTTAAAATTAAATACTGTTTAAAAGCAGCAGTATTTTGACAGAGTCTTCACATTTGAAAATTAGAACAGGTAGAAATACAGGGAAGAGCCATAAGATACAGCAGTAACCCTTAAAGTGCCAGCTCCTCGTTTCCTTTCTCTTTTCATGCAGCCACAGCAACACTTTGCTTTCAAACAGTACAAAATCATATATGTTTTGCACAGAGATAAGATGATGCTAGAACTCTGATTCCTTTCCATCCCTTCCCTGCCTTGGGAACCTCTCCTCCTGCACAGGAGTCTGAGATGCCATAGAAAGAATGTTACAGAAGGATTTAAGCATCTCATCTTGCATAGCCTGCTCTCAGTAGTTTACTCAGAAATGTAAGTAGATTCAGACTCCTTTAAATGCGTGTGCAGTCTTTTAGTGGAACAAATGAGAGAGTGGGAAATGAAAATACTGTAACACAAAATTGTATTTCAATATATTATGTTTTCACTGTAACAGGAAGATAAAAATGGGGAAAAATTAAACAAATACTAACTTCCCTTCCAAACTTCTAAATTTCCCCATGATTGCCTAAATGAGGAGAATTGTGTCATCCAGCGGGAAGCTGGGGTGTAAAAATATGAGTTAGTGGGGTCCTGCAGACCTGTGCTAGCTGCTGAACTCACAGAATTCATCGTTGTGAGCACAGGTGCTAAGCTTCATCAGAACAAGTCCTTTTTATTTCCTCTGTGACATTCACTCCTCTTTCCTCTAAAGCCAGCACTTTCTCACTTCCCTTGTCTAGATGACTGTACAGCTTGGGTGTTCGAGCCAAGTAGGGAATTACAGCATTTAATTTTGAAAAAGCAATTGGGAGGATGATTATCAAAGGTTATCTGGGAAAGGAAACATTATGAAATAGATTTCTGCCAACTCCCAGGCTTGTGTGCAGGTGCACAGGGACATGAATAGCTCCCTCATGCAGACCTCAGTGCTGTTATGAGCCGTTGCCGATTCCTCCTGTCTCCGAGACTTCTTGAGTGTAAGAGACGCCTAAGAGGCTGGCTGGAAAGAAGGTAACGAGAATGGCTCCATCTTTTATCTTTGCATCTGCCACATTGCTGAGGAGAGAAGTATACTCCACTTAGTTGAAGAGAGATGAGCTAATCTACCAGTATATTCTTTTAATCTTTTGGATGCTATGAATACATGACTCACATTTGACTTTTTTAATGCAGACAGCAATCAGATACTGGCAAACTTTACTTGGGCTGATATTTTCTTCACTTCTCCAGGTTTAAGCCAAGTCTAGAAGTCAGATTTGGAGCCTGATTAAGGTACCTACCTACAGATTAAGACAACTGCTCACTGTAGTGAAAAGTGTCTTAGCTCACAATATAGTGAGTGGAGATAAAGTCAGTGTAGAAAGTAGAAATAAGAGAGAAAATGAGGTCACCTTAAATTTAAATTAAATACTTCTCTTATGATGGGACTTAGCTGCCTAAACAAATGTTTCTAGTGTCACTTTAGAGGCTTTGAGTTTCCCCAGCCTACATAGATCCAACTTCCAACTGCTGCTCCTCTGAGTGTGAGCCCTTGTGTTACAATGGAAATTCATTAGTCCTTGGTCACATCCACCAACCTGAGCTGGCACTGTGTAAAATTGTGGATCGGAAATGCTACTAGACAGTTTATGTCTGGTCAGCTGAATCCCTCTCTAAGTTTCATATATAGTAGGTGCTAAATATCTGTAGAGTACAATGGGAATTTTAGAGCCATGATCTTCTTTTAGCTGAATACCATAGTAGTATTCAGCACAATTTGAGAAGCCCTAGAACATCTAAAACACATGTAAAAGTCTGGAGATGTGACAAAAACCTGTGGAAGATCTGCTCTTTTTAGGCCAGGTAGAAAGTCTCAAATGTCTAAAGGGGCAGTAGATGCCTACGTGCAGACAATCAAATCAAGCTCTCACTCACATGTACACATCTGCATACTGACTCCTCAGTTCAAATGCCTTAGGGTACAGTCCACTGGCTGACTTAATTGAATAAAAAGACTTTCAGATTAAGGATCACGTTATCTAACCTTCATAATCTAGTCCATGCCCTATGTCACAGCCTGTGTCCTAACATCTGCATGAGTTTAAGTAGCATTTTGCCATTTATAACATCCAAGTGGCTCTCCATTACAAAGAAAATCTGTTGATCTGACTTCATTACCATTCATTCTTATTAGCCAAAATCAGTTCCTCTAGACAGGTCCCAGAAAGGAGGCACTTCTGATTGTGTGCTTCCTGCCTCAACTAAAGAGTAGTGCTTAGTTTGTTGGTTTACTTTCCTGTCCTATGATAAGATCACAACGTAATCTTCAGTCAAGTGAAGAAAAAGGTTTTGAAAAATCATCACTGTCCTCATAAACAGCTGCTGATTGTCTTCCTGAAAACGTTATCACTTTCACAAGCTTACCAGAGAAGTCTCCCCTAAATAACATTGTAAGGTGAAAAAATTACCTGAGAAATTGAAACCTATTAAATTATATTTTCCCTGCAATTGTCTTTCTTTTGTTTTGAGAGTATGCTAGGAAGAAGGAAATGTATCTTTCAGATTTCAAACTGAAAATTTTATTTGTTTTGCTACATGTCTAGAGAGAGGATATTTATTATACTTATGCTTTCAAAAGTTTAAAACCTACTGTATTCGAGCTGACAATTTAAAATTGATGTTCCAGCCAAGTGAGAGAAATGGTTGCAGTACTAAAAGCCCACAAACTGAGGTATCATGCCTGTGGCCCACAGAGGCACCATCATCAAATTTGGTTTCACTAAACTTTTTCACCATGTGTGGGAAAATAAATTAAATTAAGACATATAATGCATATATTTGCAACCTGAATGAAGTTTATTATTTCATTAGCAGGTGATTTGAGGTATTATTTCCTGAAAGTAGTCAAACTACAGGGAGAAATTAATCCAAGGTTCTCTTGAAAAATCTGTTTCTCAGACAAGAAGCAAAGGAAGGTTGTGAAATGAATCTAAGGAACAGACATCCCAAGCAGCTCTTGGGAAATACCTCCAAAGACATTCTACTCCCATGCAATTTTTTTTTTTTAATTTTGCCAAGAACATCTGTTGAGTAGGGGAGTCTGTGAACAGGGGGACAGATAGGAGTGACATTTTGGGGTGTCTGTGTTTGTCTACAGCCAACACAGGACAAGAAGTTCTCATGTGCAAATGCATGTGGAGGTTCCCTGTCTCCGTTGGAGATGTGCCGCTGTGGCTGATGGTCAGACAGGGCTCATGCTGCTGTGCCCTGCTGCCAGCAAGGCCAGGCGTGTGCTCTGGCTCCCCCAGAGCTGCTCTGTGGCAATGCCACCCACAATGCCTTCCCTTTGATGCTTTCTCCAGAATTAAAATGGAGGAGAAAACACCTCAGTCAGACTGGTCAAATTTAAATTAAAGATCCTTCCAAGGATCAGACAGGCTCCTAGGTTCTCCTTGTTCTCTCCAGATAATTATTTGTGGTGTTGCCCTGATTTTCATTTCCCTGCACTCTCGGAGAAATAATCAGATACTCCCACTGGAAACAGGTGTTATCTAACTACTCATTTAATTTTCACAAGATTGGTTGCTGTTCCCTCTTCCTCTGCTGTGCTATGGTACATAAAGGAAAGGAGGAAAATTAGAGTTAAACCTACAGTTCTCAGTCTGGAGGAGGGGGCCGTACCCTGATGCTCTCTCAAGAAAATAGACTGAGAACAAGTAATCCTAAAAAATAAAGACACTGTCATCCAACCTCCATGCAATTCACAGAGAGGTCCCCAGGTTGCTACTGGAGTGATGAGGCCGTGTATAAGGGTCAAGCTTAGTCCCACCTTTAAACAGTTATACTGATACATTTTAGTCACACATTATCAGACTGGCCCACTGACAAATGCAGAAGTAGTATTTTTAAATAAAAAAAATCACACAGAAATTGAGCTGCCAGTAAGTACATTTAAAGCAATCTTGAGTCCTATATAATGTTTAGTATTTAAAACATTTGTCCAGGGAGTTGAAGACATGGATTATGTTGCCTCTCCAGCTTCTTAAGTTCAGATGCACAGCTTTTTGTCAAGAATAACTGAATGTGCTTCACAGAGAATGACCTGGAAATTTCTATTTTAATTTAGCATTAAATACTCAAGTTTCATCATGCAGAATCTTAAATTATGAAAAGGAATAAAATGGGTCTTCATGTAGAGCATAATGCAGAGACCTGTGTGCTCTGTGGGCAACAGAGACTTTCTCATGCACCTCCATTTGTAAATGTTACTTCATTAATGCCTTTGTCTCCAAGACAGGCATTCATCTTGTTTAACTTTAGCCTTCTAAAAATTGTCTGGTCTGTGTAGGCAATCAGAGGGGCTGGCATTTCCAAAGAATGATTAATCTACTTAATTATTATGTAGGTGCCTGTTTCTTCCTTTTGACTACATAGTTCAACACCTTGCCTAGACTGGCCATGCAGGCATGGGACTCAGTGGCTTAAACAAAAGTCATGCCACTTATGACTCCTAAAGTATTGCAGAAATTTACGCACAGCTGGAAGATATTACGCAAGATGTAAGAGATACTGAAGAGAGAGGGAAGTCAGGTGTCATACTCCACTTGACACTAGATGCCCAACTGGGTGATATAGACCCTTTCCTAATTTCTAGACAGCTAAAGGTAGATGAGTCAAATCCCAGACTAAAGATTGAAATTAGCTTCCCAACACTGTACCAACAGTAAGCTAACTTTACCCAGCTACAGCAGAATCAGCAGGGCAACAGGTCTAAGGAACTATGTTGACTTCCAAGAACAGCGTTTAATGAAGATGTGCTTCAAAGACTTAAATTCAAAGATGTCTTACCATTCTAGCTTCCCACACTGGTTTTGTAGCCTGACTTGCTCTTCAATGGTTTCCATTCATGGACGAAGCAGGCAGGACTGTACTCTTAATTTACCACGCTTTACGTACTGTCCAAACCTAATACCACAAGCACTGCAAACAGCTGTGCAGAAACTCAGATTAGTTACACCCATTGTCATTCTGGCTTATTTTACATAATGGTGTTTCTAACATTTTCAGATGTATGCTTCATGGGAGGAGTAGTGTTCATCTTGTGGTGACATTGTTTAATTATCTAAAGTAAAAATTATTTTTTTTTTCTAAGGATGACTGTTACACTAGAAGAGCTTCTACTACATAAGATCTGCTACTGAACCTCAGATAGCAATTTACAGATAACTAATAATTCTACAAGTCTCAAATGTGATCCTGAATATGGAATTGCTTTCCTTCAATGTGATCACTTCAGCCTCTTATCCGTGCTGACTATTCATACTCTGACCTTTAGCCGTGTGCTTTACTTTTCCTTTTAATAAGGAATTGATGAATACATCTACCTGTTGTTGGATTTGTTGCCCATCAATCCTAAGCAGTAAATTTCATTGCCTACCCACGAAAAATTCAAATAATAAGATGTGTCACATATTTCTTTAAAACTAAGACATATTTATTCCAGGTATCCTCTAAAAGCCCAATCAATAAAATTACAGTTCATAGCATATCTATAGTTTGCAATGTAGAAGGAAAACAGCCTCCCAAAGATATGTAGCATAATAAAATGTAAAAAGCAATAGATATATAAAAACTGTAAAAAACAATAGTGAAATATTAGTGTGATGTTAAGTAACAGGTAATAGTAAGTAAAACAAAAAATGACCACGGTAATAGCAATCACATTTTAAAGGTCAAAGTTTTCTATGAGAATAATGCATAGCCACGTCCTTCAGTCTTCTTTCATCTAAGGACTCATGAAGTCCAGCTGGGAGTACACCTTAATCAAGACTAAACAATACTGCCCTAATATTTGAGAATTATCACAGACAAATCCTATAGACATAATTGGTCTTCATAAGGCAGGAGGATGGGCATTCAAAGTCCTTATCTGAACTGTTTTTCTACAGTTCTCTGAATTCAGATATTAAAATGACTAGGTTTTGCCAATTAACTGGAAATACAGTGATTTCCAATATCCTGATATTAATCTATTTTTAGGCAGGACTTTTCCTAAGGGAGAGTCAAGAGTCTGCACACATTCATTTCCCAATATATAGTGGGTTTGCAGGAGAGATATGATGAGCTGTGGCAAAATAAAGATATCTTCCATTTTATACAAAACTAGAAACTGGCAGGGCATTGCAGTCTTTTGTCATGTATGCATTTCAGACATCCTCATCACATTTATATGAGCTAGAAATGAGATACTAAAAATGAGGTTTTCTTTAGCTTTTTTTTTTTTCTTTTATTCCAAGCTTCTTCAGTTTAAGTTGTTTCTTACAAATAGTGAATTTTGAGTATATCTTTAAGAAGGAAGCTAACAAAATGTGCAATTATATAGCCCAAATTGACTTGTGATGGCAAATTTAAAGAATATGAATCTTCTGGTAATAAGTTTGCCTGAATAATTTATCTGGTATTCCAGTATTCACTTTCATCAGCAGAGATTACCAGAGAGACGTTAAAGACTATTATGTGGACAACTTTGCCATGAGAGGCGCCTGTAATAAAGCAAATTTAAGAGGAATAAGACTGGTTTAGAATCCAGTTGAGGTGTTTTAGAAATGTGCCCTCTGGAAAGCATCATCAGGCCTCAGGTAATGCAGGCCCCTAAATGTATCAGGATCCCCTTTGTAAACACATTGTTAGCATCTTCAGCGTACTTGTGAATTTACAACCAATTAAGTCTAGCTGTAGAGCCTGGGCTTGCTCTCAGCAGTAGACTTAGCAGTGAATGCAATGGATTAGAAAGGGAAAAGAAAAAGTTCCCTTTCCCCTGGCTGGTGAAGCTGCACCAGGGGGCAGTACCGTGGGCATGGCTGGAGGATCAGGAAGCAGAGCCATGCATATAAGTGAATGTTCTGATTTACTGAAATGTTCCCTTTGCCTCCAGTGTCAAGTTCATCACCCTGCACAAGGTGGAGGAGGAAAAGGATTTGACTGGCCAAAACCTCACCTTTTAAGCTGGATGTGCCTATGTTAGGTGACTGAATGAGTTGTCCACTGCTTCAAATCTTTCTCTATACTTCAGATATTTGGGTCACCTTGGAGCTGTCCTGTAGATACATATGGTAACAAACGTAAAATATCACACAGAAATAAACAACATCTGTACATTTCCACCCATAATTCTTCATTCACATCTGTCATCCTCAGTCTCTTAGCCTTTAGGATATCACTATCCATTCTGCACTTCTTAGGACCCCTTCTCAGTAGATGAATTAAGCTCCCTGAACAGAGGGGTACAATTTCATGTTTCTGCTTAAAATAAAGAGTGTCTTGATGAAATATAGTTTGTCTCAGAGACGGAAAGAAACCACATTCAGTTACACAGAGGGGGACCATGACAATGAGAATATCTTTGGGGAAGGTGAAATTGTGCAGCTTTCAACTCTTTCAATCCATGCCACTAGTACCACTGTTGGATTGGTTAAAAAGGTCATAAAACAAAGCATCCTTGTCTGTGACAGGCAGGCAAGGTAAAAGACTTACAAGTTCATGCACTTGCATTTGTTATGAACTTTTGTTTCTTGACCTTTGACAATTGCACAAAGGTTTAGTTAATTAAACAAGAGAGAACTACAGGAAACACCTTCAATTTCTTTTTTCTTTAATTGTCTTAAAAGTCCCCATAATAGTTTTTACATTTGATTCCTGATTCTTAACAGACATATGGTCATAATAAGGAAATCATTCTAGTCAATAAAGCCCTAAGCTAAGCCCAAAATAGTTTGATCATTTGTAAATCATTGTCACTTGAATGTTTTCTCAATATGGCTTAATTATAATTCAACACAATTTTAAGCTTCTGGGAAAAGACCTCCATTAAAAGGTACTTCCTGGGAAAAGCGGGAAGTTGAGAGCTCTCAGCTAGCATTGCACTTTATTATTCATGTATAATTCTTCTGCACCACTGAACATCTGCTAATAAATTTGATTCAAGTTTCCGTGATAGCTTTTGCCCTCATCATTCAATCTCTGCATGAGCTTTGTATCTGATGAGAATTAATGTTATTTACTCATTGCTGAGAATCCTTATCCTATTAAGAATTTAGCCCATAAAGTTATCAGGTAAATTAAAGATGTTTATAAAGAGCCCCCTTCCCCAGTTTAACAGTGAAATAATCTTGATTTAGAAGAGAATTTCTGTAGATCCCCTGGAAGCTAACTGACAGATGGTCACCTTGGAAGTATGCTGCAGTAGTGCAACCAAACATTTATTAACAGTTTCTGATGCAGAAGGTGATCAAGAGCATCAGAAGTTATTACTTCTAACTTCAACTTTTGTCAGTCTTTTCCTTTGTGCCTCCACGTTTATAGATAAGCTTAAATCCAGATCAAATATAAAAGTTCTTTTGAAAAACTACAGCTCTGTCATATTGATTTGGTGTATGACATTGTTCCATGTGATACAGTTATTTTCCATGAGGTTAGACCACAGACTTCAGGGTTCAGGTTCCCTATGTCCATCCTGAAATCTCCCACTGTTTCACTGTCTGGCTTTTACAAAATCACTAAGATCAAGCTTATCAGAAATGCTTACTGATATTTCTATTTAAGCCAAGCATTTATCTGTGCCAAGCTTGAAACACCCATAGCGGGTGAATCTTCCTAATATGCCTAGCCTTAATCTCCGTGCGCATCTCTTCAACTACCTTTATAAACATAATGACTACCTTATTTTGTACAGATGTGTGACCATAACACTTAGATCTTTCAGAAACTCCTAGTAGAAAGGTCTGAGGATAAAATCAGGCTGCTGGGATTATACACCATAAAAGAGACTATTACTAAAACAGTAGTAGTGAACTAACAGCAAATGCTAAGTTTGTACCCAGATATTCATGGTACAGAACATCAGCACACATAGGAAATGGCAGGCAGTGGCAACCAAGTTCTGCTTGCCCAAAAGTGCATCAGGACTGGTTAGGCAGGGGCTAGTTCTCATATACCAGCCAGTAACTCACCCAGAAGGGAAATTCCTAGCCAAGAACAGAGGGGAGCAGCTTCTCTTCCCTTTCCCAAGGCAAACAAAATCATGCAAGTATTGCAAACAGACCTTTCCTTTCATCTTGATTAATTTCCTTTATGGATTCTGCAGCTTTCATTGTAAGATGCCACCCCACAACTTTGAATAACATGAAATAATTAGGTAACATAGCTGTGCCTACAGTACTTACTGTGTCATGAAGCAGGAAAGGTTAATTATTGGCCTGCATCATTGTCACAAATTTTGTTATATGAAGTAGTCCTGAAAAGGTAATTCATGAATTGCCATATGATTTAGCATGTTTCAGGATTTATTATGCTTCTCTTTCTATTTTCATTTTCAGTTGCTCAGGCTTTCTTTTCCACACATCTTTTATTCTCTTTTTAGATTAATATGCAAAACTGACACTTTTGAAACTTGAAAGAAAAAAGTCAATTGCAACAGTGATTATTCTATCCCTTATTGTTCCTAAGGCAGGCCACTTAGACATCCTGTCCCATATACATGTCTACATATGCAATTATTTTTTTTCTATAGTAGCATGCTGCAATAGTTATTATATTGTATCTCTCCTTGAGACTACATTGCTACAGCAATATTATTAAGTTCATTTAGTTGGATGACCTGACCCTTAAACTGTTCTACTCTTCCAAAATTACCACTAGGAGAGAAAAGTTCTGCAGTCATTTGAGATTTTATTCACCGCTGCTGATTTTCCATTTAATTCCACTTTTAAGATCAAAGCACATTCTACTTAATAATAGCTAGCCAGATCAGAAATCAGGATAGCAGAGTCTAATCATTTACTTCTGAATCTGTTTGTACTTCACAGTGTCCACAGCAACCCCACTGATCCTAGAGTCAGCTTTTACATATAGATTGTAGGCACCATACGACCTTTTGTATAATGTGAATATTGTTGCAGATACGGCGTAGGAGGTCTGGATATAGTCTTTTTATGAACTTTCTTAATTTGTGGTCTAAACTATTTTACTTTTTGTACCGTACTGTGCCTTTCCAGTGCATAAATACTTCACAGTGGTTTGATAAGATGTAAATTAAGCATTAACTTAATGAAGCAGCCTACATTCAATGCTGGCTCCATTAGTTTTTTACAGTTGGAGGATGTCTACAGAGTTTACTCACCCAAATTTTTTTTTTTCAAGATCTGGGGCAAATCACAAGGTTTCATAGTTGGACTTCATCAAATGAAACTGCATCTATAAAGATAGATGTCTAGTGGGTTTGATTTCTTCTGCCTTACTCCTATAGGCAATAGCTAAATGTTATTGTGCAAAGAACAAACATTATTAAATCAGAATGATAGCATTCTATATGCAGTTTGGACTTGGGTACATTTTTATCTACGCAAAGTAATGAGTATTCAGATTCTTTCTTCTTTCCCTGGTACAGTTAAAAGAATAGAGTGAGAAGAATGATTTTCTCTAATAGTAGCTTTATAACATCTTAAAACTGAGCAATGCACTGTTTATTGCAAAACAAAATTGTTACATCATGTCAAAATGGAGGAAAGGCTGAAGGTCTACAAATACTTACACCCATATGAAAGATTTTCACATATTTACAATCAGAAGGTTTCCCTCTAAGATTTCTATGATGATGTTTGCAGCCGGTTTCTGGCCATTTTGCATTATTTCAGTGGCATAGGGTATTGAACTGCTGGAAACTGTGATATAATTTATCCTTGTAAGTACAAGGAATTAAACTTTTTTTAGAATGACCCTTTTCTCAAATACAGTCGGTGTTTTATTTAAATTTGTCAAGAAGTGATAATGGAGGACTTATGAGGGAACAGTCCCTTTTATTTACACATCTGGCATTCTGGAAATCTGTTACTTGTAACTACAAGCAATTAAGATAAAAATGCAATTTAGGAACATTTCTAGCAGTAATGATAATGAAGCAATGAAATAGATTGTCTGGGGACGTTGTGGATTCTCCACCACTGGAGGTCCTTAAGAATAGGTTAGACAAACATCTGTCAGGAATATCATAGCACAGATACATCTTTAGCATGGAAGTAAAATCATAACACAGTGCCTTTTCTTAAGGTCACAGCCTGCCCCGACACAATGCTCCTAAGCAAAAATAGAGATTGTAGTTCCACTGTCCAAAATGGGCACTACATGGGCCCTTTACAGGCCACAGACAATATTTCCATATACAACAATTTTTCTCTGACATGTAGGATGGTTAGGATGGTTAAGCAATGACAGTAGCTCCATGGGTATGCAATTTATGTAGTGTGAAGGTATTTTTGCAACATACTGAAGTCCTTGATCTGCATGGGGATCTGGGGAGCCACAGTACTGTCACTCTGAGGTAACAAAGGAAGATGGTTCTGCTCTTACTTCTTTGCCCCCTCTTTTGAAGAGCAGCCCAACTGCTGCCCTGCCAGTCAGACTGAATATTGCTTCCAGGTTTTAGTCCTACAAGTCATTACTTTTACAAAATATGCAAGAGCACATTTACAGCAGCAGTATTCCAGCAACGTATTCATATGAATAATTTAACTGGAACTACAGTTGCCAGTAACATGAGCAGGGTATATGTTGTTCACTGTTACCTCTGCCTGTTCTTTTCACCTGTTGGGGTGCTCTCTAATTTGACAAACCACTGTGGGTTCCTGACTCTCTCCACCCCAGAAGAACCAGCTGGTGCAGAGTGATGCAGCAGGGGCAGAGGGGCTGTCCCACAGCAGCATCATCTGCAAAAGCATGTTTGACTCTTTACTACATTCATGCTGTAGGCAGATATAATAACACCGAGGGCATTACTGAGTAGCAAAGAGAGACCGTGAGGGCCTTCTGAAAGGCTGAGCATGGTCCTAGTGTGCAGGAGGGGTCACGTCCCTTCACAGATGCAGACCACAGCCATAAGTTCTCTTTTAAGGGCAAGTTAAGTCTCTTGGGGGTTTTTCCTGCTCAGCACAAGCCTAGAGAAGGCAACTCAGGGTGGGTAAATTAGGCTGTAGGTGAGGAGGAGTCCCTCTCCACTGCCAGCAAAAGGAGCCTGAGGCACTCATTCTCATTAAGCCAGAAGTGCTGTGTAGTTTAACAACGAGTTTAGATTGTATAATTGACATTGCTTCACATTTCTGCTCCTGGATCACCACCCCTTTCCTCAGCCATCTTGTACTCATGTAGGCTCATGGGGGACAAGGTTAATAAGATGAAATAAGTTAAAATTAACTTTCTCATATAAAGTTCAGCAGCTTTAACTGATCATTATCTGCCCACCAAAGACCACATTTAGTGGTCAAAACAAGTATTTGCTCCATCGCAAGTGGGAATGCCTCTAAGGAGCTCCAGGCAGAAAGGGGAATAAAGAACAAAAATACCTTTAAAACTTGTGAAATAACAGCATTTTCCTCCTTGAACCCATTCCAAAACTTGCAGTTATTGTCCCTTATGCCACATATATCTGCTTTCTGTATGCTTTTTAATCACTAATGAAATTGCCTCAGTCAAATACCTGTAATTTAGACTCATTGCATCAGACCAAGAAGCTTAATTCTTTCCATCAACCAGTGACTCTCCATTCCACTGAAATATCACTGAAGTCATTGCAGCAGTAAAAATTATGTGAGAGTACAATTAAGCTCTGTCCTAAACTACCCATTTATTTACTGTGTACAAACTTCAAGGCATTTATTATTTATAGATACAGACATGCAAAATATTCCGTTTCTGTTTATTTTGGGGGAAATTGAGATCATCTTGTTATTTGCTAGTTCATATATAATCTGTAGTTGCATTCAACAAATAATACTAGTGAGATCATTTAGAACATTTTTTTTTTAAAGTTTATTTAACATGAAGAGGCTTATTCTCTTTGACTAGTGCTATGCAAGCATTTTCCCTAATCTTATCTGGTACCTTTGATTTAATTGAGAAAAGTCACTCCAAAAGAATGTCATTTTTCATGTCTGCTTTTGTAAAAAAAAAAAAAAAAAAAAGAAATTAAGACTGTGCTAAGCAAAGGAAAAACAAAAAGAAATCCAAATAAGAATACAACAACAACAACAAAACCCACAAAAACAAAACCAGCAAAAAAACCTCCTGAATTCCCAGGCAGAACAAAGGCATGTGCCTGTCTACAAGAAAAAATTGCTGCAGTCAACTTATAAGTAAGTAAGTGACCTGTAGATGATCTAATTTTAAAAAATTACATTATGGTGGTTTGAGGGGGGAAGGAATAAAGGAAGAAGGGAAGTAAGGTAGGAGGTGTTCTAACTATTAAAGGATTATTCATAAAAAAATAATTTTACACCACTTTTATTTCAATGATTTTTTAAGGTTTCTAGTCAAAAATGAGCCATGGGCTTTGTGGACTTGAAGAGAGTGTAAAACATCTGTTGAAATCTATTTTTGTATCACTAATGCTACAAATAAAAAATCCCTACCTTTACTTTTAAGTGCTTGCTGCAAATTATAGTATAAAACAGGAAAAAAATCTCAGACGAAACAGCGGGGGCCACTCAATTGCCTGTGCTGTCCACAGGCAATGGATCAAGCCTCTAAACTTGAAGCCACTGGCAGCTCTCTCTTTGACTTTACTCATCAGCAAATTTATGTTTTTCAAATCCTCAGAGTTAATGCCAACAGTGGTTTCTGCTGTGCTGTCACCTGTACAGGCCAGTAGTTCTTCTTGGAGGGAGAAGAAAGAATTCTTGCTTAGATTAGATTAAAGACACGATGCAAAGGAATTGGTATGAGCAGCTTCAAGATACACAAGCCTTTATCCGCCTTTGTAAACTACAGGATATTTGAATAGCATTAGATAGTTGAATAGTGAGCCAGAACACAGACTTACTGATTTTCTTTCTGTACAAATGCCTATGAAAAGGCTATTCCCATTGAAACAGAACCACAAGAGAAGATGCAGAGTAGTTTGTGTGCCATCTGTATATTAGATTTTTCCTCCCGTCTTCAATGTGGGATGAAAAAGACAACGTAACCATTCTGTAATCACAGAGTAAAGATCCAAATATGATTTCTCTCGCTTAGAAAACATCTTTTCATTAAAATAACTGACTAAGGCCAAGAGATCAGGCAGCTAAACCCCACTGAATCCCAGGGCACAGTGATCATCAAGGGACTGCAGGAAAAGAACAACATGAAACAAATTTTCTGACGCAAAGTAGGCCTTGAAAGACAGAAAACAAGAAAGCTCCCTTAACCATCTTATTGTGTTTACTCTTTGTAATTATTATCCCTAAAGCCACGTAAGGTTATTGCTATAAATGGTAATTATGCACAAGGATAGGTGGAAGGAATTCTTTAGCTATGTTTAAAAGAAGAATCAGTGTAATATTCAAATTCAAACCTTCACTTTCATTTCAATTCTATTTCTAAGAATGTTATATTTAAAAAATATTTTTTTATTATTAAGATTCCAACAGTAAACACACTTTGTTGATCTGCATAGAGCAAGACTTGCAGTCCCAGAGTGTGAAAATCTTTCCCACTCTTTTTATTTACTTTTTGTTATTATGGCATCTTTATCTCGATTAAGGAAATGGTCTTAGTTCTTGCTATACCAAAGCAGGTCATGAAAGGATTAATAAAATGGCAGTGTTTCTGTAATGCGCACACATCATAGTCCTTGGCAGGTTTGACACACTTTCATGCCCTAGGCCATATTGTACAGCAGATATCCAGCAACAGGGCAGACATGTATCCCCAGAGAGAAAAATACCCTTGGTCATTTTGCTAAGTTGGTTGTTGACAGCAGCAACGGAGACTCATAAGAAAAATGGTCACATCAAACAATCATTTTCAGAAACATTTAAGTGCTCAATTCTGCCTGATTGCATATACGGGGGTCAGATAGTCACCATATGTTCTGCTAACAAACACTGTGCAATCACTCAGGCAGATTACAAAAGCAAAGAGAAACAGGAGCTTTCAGAGAGGGAGAAGGATCATCAACAAATTCTCCTAAAGAAAAAAGAAAATATTTTCTTGCAATTCTACTCAGCTTTTATCCATATTTCTTTCCCTTGAAAGAAATTCTTTCTCAAACTGCATTCTCAAATGCCAGTAGAATTTGGGGATTTTTTCACCATTAAAAGCTGTCATTTTGATTAGCCTTCTACTGTTAGCTACATTCTACTTAGAATGGCAGTTCCAAGAAGCGTTGGAAGGCAAGACAGAGAAACAAACTGCATTTAATTATTTTTCTTTACACAATATTGTAAGCTTCAGTTAAAGCACCAGATTTTTCTGTTGCCTAGATTGCTGAGGACCACGGTAAATTCAACTGTTCTTCTTGTATGATATGGTCCAAAGTGCAGTGGCCACGAAGCAACATTAATAAACAGGGTGAGTGCTGGCATTTTTAGTATGTTTTCCCTCTCCCATGCCAGAAAGACTAACCTGTTGCAATGCAAAGTTTGCTTCCAGTCCTCTTCTTATTACTAGTGAATAGTTTTTTGCTATACAAGGGGCCCATTGAAATTACATGCCTGTATACATCCAGTGAGAACAAAGAAGGCATGAACAGATATTTAGTAGTCATAATAACACTATACTGGGTGCTTTGTTTTTAGCTGATAAGGATTGAATTTTCAGAAGCTGACCTACATCAGTTAACTTCAAAGTTCCACAACACAGACTTCTGCAGGTGAAGTACCATCACTAGGATCCTTACAAAAAAGGAAATAGGTGTTCCAGGTCACAATATATCTGAAACATTTTATACAACTCCCTTAGGATAAAATGAACTGCCCCTCTGAAACACCTTCTTCTCTTCATTAGCTGGAAGAGAAAACTAAGGAGACTAACTGAGGTGCCAAGCTCTGCTGTCAAGAGGAGGTCACGTGGATCCCACAACTGATTTCTGAAAAGATGGGTGTGCAGTCCTAAACAGCGTCTCAATCCATCATCCACCTATTTTATGTGAGTTTGAGGGTGAAATGGTTTGCTTTCTGAAGACGCTAAGGTTTTTTTATTGATTCTGCGCTCAAATAACTTCAGCCTTCTAAACCAAGACTTATTTAATATACACAGTTTTCTAAGTCACTTTATAGTTATGGTGAGAAATATGGATTCTCAAAAGTAATCAGACACTAAACATCTCAGTAGTTCAGACTGGTAGGATAGGTCAGCTTCTGCAGGTGCCAATCTCTCTTTCTTCATCGACCTTAGATGAGTAGCCAAAATGAGTATGCTAAAACTAGATGCCAAATTTTAGATGACTGAAGTTACATCAGTGACCTAGGTGTACAGGTTGCTCAAAAATAAAACTGCTTCTAGTTTACTTAAGTACTTTCATAAAATCTTTGAGGAGAAAGTTACCATTTAGACCGTCCCTTCTGTGGCCCATTACTCAGGCTGATTAGTAAACATTTCTTTGAATCGTATTCCCATTTTATAATACCTTCAGGTTCAGTCAAGGCTTTTACTATTTTCTTGTTCTTGTAGAATAAACCAGAAGACATACTATTTATACGGAGAGTCTTATGGAACAAGGATGTGCACGTATGTGCATATATGCTTATGCATTTAAGCGCTGCAAAGAGTCTTTCTGTCCTGCCAGGACTCACACAGTCATGTTGTTACAATGATCATCATAATAATGGTGACAACATCAAAAACTTGCACATACTACATCATTCCCATGAAAATGACACAATATAAGCAATTTGTCATGATCTCACAGCAACGATTAACCCACTCAAGGGCGTTATTAGGAACAGGAAAACAGAGTCATCCATCATCCCAAGTGGTGTATGTTTACTACTGGCTCTAAATAGCTGTGCCTCGGAGTGGAGGTTAGACAGTTCCCCTTTTGATTTCTGTTATCATCCTGTCATGCAGCTCCTTCTGATCAGACAGCGCATAGCGAATTTTTATTGTCAGTTTATTCTCTTTTTAATTTCAAGCTTTAATTTCCTAGTCCACCCATACTTCTTCAAAAATCACACATAGACTGCTTTGAAAGCTTCTTTGCACAAAAAGGCAGGTCTTTCCTCTTATGTTCTTTCTGTATCTATTATCAATAAATCTATGTTCTAAATATGTAGCCCACCATTGATTAATTCTCTTTCCCACACTGCATTGTTTAAGCATGTGATACCTATATTGCCCTTTTATCTATTGAACTTTCTAATTTTGCTTAATATGTCTCTTTGGGGTTTTATATGTGTATTCAAGCCTGACCTGATATAATTGCATTTCAGAACAGTTAGACTAAAAATGCACTTAGTGCAGGTGCATTTTAGGCAGTGTCTGCATTAGCAAGCAGCATGGCCCAGTACGTTACGTACTAAGAGTTGGAATGAGATAGCTGGTGACAAAGACCTGACATCCATATAACATGTGTTCCATGGCAAGGGGTTTACTTCAGACTAGTTCTCATATAGCTAGTGTGGGGTGAATGTCCATTTGTGGCTGGAGTGTATTAACTTGATTCATACCTCCATCACATCTTCCAGTTTAGCTTCAGGTGAAAAGAAACCCGTTCAGTGCATTCTGATGTTACTCCACGGTAAATGGAACTGACTCAAGAACATCCTAATCTAAAACACCAGCAAAGAACATGTGCATAGAGTGTCATAAGATACTTCTTATATTAACCTTTTTGTTCATTTTAATAGGGGAAGTAAAAGCTATTTTAAGGCTACTTCATGTGTTAGTTCAGAACCACAGAAATGCCTGCAAAGGCAATACCAAGATGTTTCAAAATAATTTTTAATTTTGCTTGGTCAGACAAATTGTTGCAAGAAACACAGAGATTCCTGTAACAGCCAATTAAAGATTTTTGCAAAATTCAGCCTGCAGCAAAATCATCTTTCTAGCCATTTGAATCTTATTACATGTCATGCATCTAAGCATCTGATAGCAGAACATTAAAGATAAAGATGATATCAGATTAGCATTACGAATCAGCAGTGGTCTTAATGGTCGAGTATTATCAGAGATATGAGCAAAGGCTATATTTATTTTTTCAAGGTTTGTGCCTAGATGAATTAACCTATAGAGTTCTGAGTATATTTTATAACATTTCAGGCTCTCATTCAGCAATAATTTTCGTATATATTCCACTCTACACTTGTGAATATTCCCACTAGGCTACTTCAGATGATTCACATTACAACTATTAAATATATCAGAATACATTTTTCCTCCTTCATTTTCTGGTATTCTTTGTTCAAGTTAGCTCAATAGATTGTTTCTTGGAAAATATACCATAATCAAAAGAAAGGAAAGGCTTTTAATTGAAACTGAATAAAGTGTTCTTAATATAGCTAACAACCAGCATTCATCACAAAGCAAATAAGTGACTACACTAAAAAGTAGACTGCAGTTGTAAGCTGTACAAAGAAAGTCAGAGGACTTCAAGGAGTGTAAAGAAAGAAAATAAGATACAAGTCCTGATAAGCTTCTCCTCTGAGAATGCTTTACTGAATAAAAAAGCCAAAATCAGCCTTACACTATTTCTTTCTATTTGTTTTCCCACTGTATGGGTGTTATAAACTGTGCTGCTATAAAAGTGGATGATTCACAATAATCCCGTGACAAGTTTCATCAGAACAATCGTCAGTAATCATGTGTTGTGAATAATGCAGCCACAAATTGATTTGGTGGAAATCTGCATGTACATTTCCACATGCTTGGTCAGAAAGAGTCAATGCTTCGATGCTTTGTACTACAGAGTGTCTTGATTTTCTACAAACTGACACCACTCGGGAAAATACTATTCAATGCACACATACACACCCATCAATAGCATCAAAACATTTTACATCAGTACAAGACTCAAAAATCCTCTTATGCCACAAAGCTATATCATTTCCAGTCTTAAAATGAATATCCATTTATTAAAGCAGCCGAGAGAGCTTGCCACACACTGGCTGTTTTGATCAGGTCAGATCATGGTAGTTTGTGTAAAAAAGGATGTGCTTATGTACATGCATGCATGTACACATATGTGTGTGCATATATACTTCATAAATACATATAGTTACATTTCAATTTGAGTGAGATTAGTACTGCGCAACGGTCACTGAGAACAGAGCAAAGCAACATGTGTAACAGTTAGGAAACAAGAGTTTCAGTGATTTTCATATGTGGAATTGCTGGCTTTCCCTGAGACTCTTTTATGACACGTAGTGACAAGACAAAATCCTTGAGGTAAAAAATATAACAAGAAGGAAGGTAAAACATGCAGACTAGAGCTCAATTACAAAGAAACTATTTCTAAGAGGAGAGTAATACTCCTCAAATGTCTGAACAATCAGTTTAAGAAGTCAGCTGAGGCCAAATGGCTCCGATGCTTGAAAATATAAGAAAACAATTAAGCTGTCCTTCAATGTCACAAAACAGTTCTTCACCTGGAAACGTAGCATTGTGGTGAGGTCTTAGTTCAGAATGCCATCCATAAGCACATGACATTTGTCTTTCACCTCTACAATAGTTAACAAGTGTTTTCCAGAATCACAGAGGAGGCAAGAAACCAGCTACACCTTTACCACCAATGGTTGCTGCCTAACACACATTAAGCATGTGTGCCCTTAGGTATCTTCACTTTGACACACATTAAGCATGTGTGCCCTTAGGTATCTTCACTTTGATGAACAGATGTTTAAAGAACCAACTTAACATTGTACTGCACCTACTAAGTAATTTTACAGCCTATCAGGTTTTACAGAGCAGACACCATTTATTTGGCCAAAGTACCCCATCTGATAGCCATGCTTAACACAAGTATATCTCACCTCCCAATAAACTGAATTGAAAATAGGTGTCTAAATGTCTGATGCTGCAATGCTAAACACTGTAAAACATAAGCTTTCTTACAGCACCTCTTGCAGAAGATCTACCTGGATGTCTATACCTTAAACATCTTTCAGCAAAATCAGTGGATTCCACAAAAAAGAGATTATCATCCTATTCAGCTGTCCTTTCTTATGATGACAGCAAAGGCCTTTGGAGCCTGCAAGGAAAAAAAATTGCTTCTAGAGATGGCAAGGGTCAATCCTGAGTCCAAAGATGAGGTCAGGGTTTCGGCTAACAAGGCTCAAGAGACTAGGTAAACTCCAAGCTCCTACAAGTCTGAGCTAGAGTTAGGGGTAGGACAGAGAAAGGCAGATGATTCAAAGTAAAGTAGAGAATAGCTAGGGATTTTGGGACAATGGTTAAATATAGCAAGGGCTGCCAACATATTTTTGGGGTTTTTATTGTTTTGCGGTTTTTTTATTGTTTTGAATCCCGTTAGGCTAGGCTTGGCTTGGCAGAGTCAACCTGACCAAGTTCAGGCAGGGTTTAGGATTCAACTGGATTTCAGGCCAGGAAAAGCCACTAAACTAATAGTAGTACTGAAGTGCACGGTTTTGACAGTCTGCTAACTAAATTGAAAAAAAGACAGTAGCTGGAAGGACTTTCAGGAATTATATTTAATGTCACTATACCAGGAAAACAATTTAGATATAGAGGACCTACTGGGGTTAAATAGTATGTTTAAAACTAGATTTACCGTAAGGTAATAAAATCATAGAATTGTTTAGGTTGGAAAAGACCTTTAAGATAATTGAGTCCAACCATTAACCTAACACTGCCAAGTCCACCACTAAACCATGTTCCCAAGAGCCACAAATAAGCTGTGCCTGGTTGGGTCCTATGATCATATCTTAGGGCCCAATCTAGAAGAGGACACAGGTTTATCACTAAATTTGTTGACAGATGGTTTAGGAAAACAAAATAAATTGGGTGGTAGAGACTGAGGAGACAGGTCTGCTGCCACTGCTTAGTTAAATTCAAGACTCAGCATGATACTAATCCAGGTCTTCAGTTCAGGTTTTCAGAGGCTTTGGATGAGATTTAGTTCCTAAAGTGGGGTACGCACCAGAAGAGTTAATGAGCTACTATTAGGTCTAGGTCAAATAGGACATGATGATCCAGGGTTAGCAACAACCTCCGCTTTGAGGACTGAGGCTAGCAGGTGTTTCTGTGTTGTGTTTAAAGCCAGCTAGGGTATGACTTGACCAAGACTGTCACATTTTTAATACTGTGCGAAATTTATACCAAAGTATCTTAATCTGTTAAAGATTAAATTTAATGATTGCAAGTACTATACAGAGGTTTCTATCAGTATTAGTCATAGTTTAAACAAGAGTTTGGAGATTTCAGAAATTAGAAATGGAATATTAAAAATGCATGGAACAAAATCTTTCCTTTATTTGTCACAGGGATTATTAAAAAGATGAGGTTTAAATCCAACTTTTATTTTAGTATTGTCTGTTTTACTGTATAGTTTCCCATTTTGGGTAGACATGGATCAAAGATTTATCAAGGTACAATTTTTCCCCTCCCACAAACAAAAAAATAATAAGTAAATAAAACCCAAAACACCTAAACCATCACATCCTAAAAGAAAAGAGAAGGAGGAGGTCAGAAAGCAAATCACTTGCAGAGCTGTGAACAGAACTTACTTTCAAGCCTCCCAATTCAGTGTCAAGGCCTTTAATTTCTGCTGCTCTTTTAACAGTTCTGGAGGCAAAGGAAAAAAAATGACATAAAGTACCACAGTTACTTTTTTACACCCTTGGAAATCAGAATAATTTAATTTGTAAATTTTAATTATGTCCCATTTTTCCACATTTCAGTTCAGCACTCTAGACTAAAAAAACCTTGATTAATTTTAGTGCAATGCAATTTCCATGAGCTTTCAAAAACATTTTTCACAGTATATAACAGATCCTTTAAATATTAGATGTATGTTTCATCTGGCTAAGTCTATTACCATCTACAAGGTATTAGCATACTTTGTACAATTTATTCCAAAAGTCCAATTTGAAAAATAAGGAGTCTTGTTTGCATGATACAAAGTCTGACAAGAAAACCATGACGATTATTGTTGGTTGTTTTTTGACATATTAAAAGTTAATGAAATATAGCTGGTAATATTTTTCCAACACAGGATCTAGGGTTCATTTTCTTATGACTTTGACAAACTTAATGTGAGCAACTAAACAATGACAGCCTATCCCCCTATCACTACTTTTACTTACTCCATCATCTCATACATGAATAATGAGTTTTTGGGGTTTTTTTTACTTTTCAGTCCCTGCATTATTTTTTATTTAAAACATTCTATGGTCTTGCAAAGACACGTGAAAGTGGATTTGCAGCCGTCTGGGAAGACCTGAGATAGCATACTGATGATTACCTTAAGAACAAGTTCACATCTATCCATAGACAGAATCTGAGCAAAGGCCACTGATTAATGCATGGTACTCTGAGCATCAAATTAAGGAGTCCCATGGAAAAAAAGTAGCATGTGATCACTTCAATTGCTGTGATAGGAAATTAACAGATCTTAATTAAAGTTGCAGAGGCAACCAGTTTTCCTTAATGTTGATGAGTTTGCCTTTGTAAACTCAGTAGTACTCTTTTACCATGAGATTTTCTGAATATGTATTCCAGGGCAATGTATTATTCCTCAAATACTTTACATACAAAATTTGCAGTTTGGAAAAAATATCTCTCTAAGCAGTGGTTCATAAATACTTTTTGTGCTATCTCAGCTAAAAAGCGTCACCATTTGATTGATTAGTATTCTGCTCTTATGTTCTCATCTAGATTCTATAATAAAGTGTAATCAAATTGGATGTTCCATGCATTTAAGATCTGTTATCCATGTGCATACTAGGTCAGTTTATCCCAACTGAGGGAGTGGAAGAAAAGGAAGAAGGGTAAAATGGAGAAAGTTATTGACTTAATATCAGTCAAGTTATTTGATTTGACTTTCCTCCCATCTTCAGGGAACTCCAGGGACTCTGGATGAACTAATATATGATCCCCACTTGCTTTTCATCTTTCATCCCAGAGTAGATTCTAATGGCAGTAACAAGAGGCATGAATCATAATCAGAAAGGTGCAAGTTTAAGAAACATCCCTCAGTTGAAAGCTTGCCTCTTCAGCTTCGACAGTATTCAAATGTACTCCACATATATTTGCAAGGCAGGATAGTTTCCTGTCTTCAAACTAAACCCCAAATCCACAGAAAACAGGGAAGACGGAGAAAGAGGGAATGAGCAGAACACACATAAAGGTTTCTTTGAAAGGATACAGGTATTCATTCTGTCCTTCTTCTCAGTAGTGTATCTGAGGCAAGAATGAGGAACTAGTATTTCGATAGAACAATCTTGAGCAGCCTTTTACACCCAAAAGTTTGATTGTTCTTCACTAAATTCTGTTCATTTATTTAATTCAAAAAGTTTATTCACTAGATATTACCATGGTTAGTACATACCTAACTAAGCCAACTTATCTAAAACAAATTCTCTGCTATTGCAGGTGAATCAGTCATAACCGATTTTTCCATTCACACACTGAGTGGTTCCGAGGACCCACCTCAGAAATACAGTCTTAATCCCTATTTTTGTCTGCAAAGACTATCTAACCTAGATATTTCCCCTGAAGCCAGTGAAATATTAAATGTGGAAGTGGTGGATGTATTCAGCTGTAGAATTACACTATTTGGGGGATCCTTAAACATAGGTGTTTAATCTCATTTAAGATAGCCTACCATATTCAAAACACGTATGCGCATCTGGTAGCTTTGTACAGGAATTAGGGGACATCTGTGCTCTTCAAAGGCAGCAGTTGCAAAGCAGGTGACATAATCTAGGTGGGGATGTGTGAGCAACTAAATCATGAGCAGGAGCTTGTATATGAGTCATTATATTTGTATGGAATATAGAAAGATTCCTTTGGAGTACACCTGCAAAGAAAACGATAATTTGTTACTATAACAAGCATCAAGGTTATAGAATTTTCTATTACGTTTATGTAAAAATAGAAGAAGTTTTTTTAAATTTTATATTAAAGAAATGTGTCCTTTGAGAGTTCTTTGTCAATTTGTTAAGGTATAGACATAAATAATGGCAAGTGGGCATTCCAGCTTTTCTGATTCAGAATAAAACTGCTTCCCCTAAGTTACTCCAAATAAGATACAGTAAGGATGTGAAGCTGGGTCTCCAGGGTCTTAGTTGCCCTTGTCTTTTCTTCCCCCTGAAAATGCCATGGATCCAGCTATCTCTTCATAGCATATCTTGACTTTGGTAAAACAGCAAATTTTTATCAGTAGATGACTTGACTTTTATGCTTAGTTTTTAATATGCCAATACTTTTTAGATCTCGTTAAAGAAATGTTTAAGAAGTTAATAGAAATTTACATTAAAATTCTTAAATCTTTAAGAGTTAAAGAAGCTATTTCTGTCAAATGTATGTCATTATGGCTATATTTAATAATTAAAATTAAACAAGACTTCAAATGTAACAGTTGTAATGTACTCAGAAGATTTCTGTTATCAACCTTGGACCTTCCATGACTTTTTCCAACTCTACCATTGTGCTTTGGCTTGCTTTGCTTTAAATTGAATACAATTAACAATATTTTTTCAACTTTGGAGTTTGGAGTTGTTTGCCTTGAGCTAATTTGTGTCACAAATTTAATATTACTTAAATACAGGGTTTGATATTATTTATTGTTATAAATTTAAATATTCAAATCATATTCAATAAATATTTTTACAGAAAGGTTAAAGAATAAATATTTAAATCAAGTGTTATTTAAACATAGGTTTGTTTTCTTAATGTGAATGGAAAGAAACATTGACCATTTAAAAAAAAAGACTAAGAAAGACTAGGGAAAGACTAACAGATTACAGATCTTCACATTGTGACCAACCGGAATTTGAATCCTTTTATTTTTTCTCTTATGCACAACTTAGAAGCTTTAGTTTGTTCATATCTGTCACAATATAATTACATTAAGCATCTAGATGAACAAATTAGGGTAATTTATTTTTTAAGTTTAAACTCTGATTTGCCAGATTAGTTCAAATCAAAAGGAAAATTCTGAGGAAAACGTATTTCTGACAGCCATATCACAGGAGAGGAACTGATGAGAAAACGTGAAAGAAGTACAAAAATTCTTCTTTCTTCTGGCTAAAAAGAAAATTAAAGTGTGCAAGGAAGAGCTGGGCCCTTTCTCTAACAGCACAGGTCTCTCTCAAAAAGCAGTTGCCTCAAGATGCGACAGTCCCTGCAACAACAAATGAAGGCTGTATATAGGTGAAGAACTCCAAGGGACATATGGGAAACTAGTTGCTGAGAGTCACATTTTTGCTGCTCTTTTCACTTGAACTGCACAAAATCAGTAAGTTATCATTACAAAGCGGCGTTTTCCTCTTGTGCTGTGATAAAAAGGTGTAGAGATGCCTTGACAGGGTGCCAAGACGTTCCCTGCTGAGTTCTTCTGTCAAGGTCGACATTACTTCCTATCATTCTGCACTAGAAAGACTTCTTAAACAGAGTAGAAACAACACCCCAGTCAAATGCTGATGGATCATGAATCATTTCAGAAAATATCTCCAAAATAGTATTTGAATAGACCTAAAGAAGGAACATTTATGGCTGAATTTCAATATGAGGTCTTCCCATGCTCCTCAGTGTCAGTTTCAGTAGCAGCAAGATGAGATTATGCTGAATCATAATCACAGTATAATAGTTCAGGATTTCCCAGCCAACAGAGAATTCTGTCAAAGTGCAGAACAATGAGCCTTCATAACTATTCCAAGCTCACCCCACCAACTGCCAGGTACAAACTCTCTGCATATCATCCCATCACTAAAAGCTCAGCCTAACACTATTGCTTGTAATAACCCCCTACAGCCTGGCATCCATTGATATTGTCCCGCTTCTATTGCCCATCGAAAAGAAGACTCCATCATATGCCTGTTTCTGTGTATGTGCTTTGATAAAACTTCTAAGTACAAGGCATTTACTCTTGTGCAGGGTTGAAGATGCCAAATGGAGCTGACAGGCTTGACAGTAAGATATCAGAGTCCAACTGGAAGCAAATGAGTTGTTCAGAGTCTTCAGGTATAAGACTATGCCCATATGGCAATTGCTTTGAGTTGAATAAAAGCAGATGAGAACATCGTTATACGAATAAGCCAGTATTATTATGTTCTGACACATAAATGTGCTTCTTTGGAAATAAAAAAAGATGATAGAGTTTTAGTAAGACTCAAGAACTGAAGTGCAATTTAGAAAAGCAATTGAAGACAAAGAGACCAAAGGAAAAACAAGGAAAAGGAATGAAAAATGATACTTTGGTATGAAACAAAACTAAAAAGGGGGCGAAAAATTAGGAAGAGCGTGGTTATTAGGTGGTCATCAACTTTCAGAATAAAAGCTATATATAGAAATAAGGAGAAATTTCAGGAGTGGATAGCCTTTCCAGCAAGTACATTTTTGTAGTTTATAGTATGTATAAAAGCTATTGATAAATTTTGGGAGATGATAAAATTTCACCTTACAGAATTTCACAAAACTCCTGTCTTTCCTCAGTAGCTATTTTCCATATGGTCATCTATCTTGTTCATACTGTTTCTTATTCCCAGTAGATCAGTCAAACATTTTAAACATAAGAGGCAAAAAGCATAAACATATAAAATAGAAGTAGCACCCACATATAACATAGAAATAAAGTTACTTCATAATTAAGAAGACACTATCCATGCTCATGACAGATAAAAGCCCTAAGAGAACTGAATCTGGCCAAGGACATCAAAGACAATAAGAAAAAATTCTATAGTTATGTCAGGGAAAAAGGTAGGACTTGGGAGGCTGTGGGCCCTCTCCAGAAGGAAATGGGAGACCTGGCCACCCAGGATATGGATAAGGCTGAGGTACTGAATGACTTTTTTTGCCTCCATCTTCACTGGCAAGGGCTCTAACTGCACTGCCCAAGTCACAGTAGGCAAAACCAGGGGCTCTGAGAATGGAGAACTGCCCACAGTAGGAGAAGATCAGGTTCAAGACCACCTGAACAACCTGAAAGTGCACAAGTCCATGGGACCTGATGAAATTCATCCCCGGGTCCTGAAGGAGCTGGCGGACCAAGTTGCGAAGCCACTTTCCATCATATTTGAGAAATCGTAGCAGTCTGGTGAAATTCCTGTGGATTGGAAAAAGGGAAACATAACCCCGATATTCAAGAAAGGAAAAAAAGAGGACCCAGGAAACTATAGGCCAGTCAGTCTCACCTCTGTGCCTGGCAAGATCATGGAGCAGATCCTCCTGGAATCTCTGCTAAGGCACATGGAAAATAAGGAGGTGATTGGAGACAGCCAACATGGCTTCACCAAGGGCAAATCCTGCCTGACAAACCTGATGGCCTTCTACGATACTGCCACGAACTTGGTGGACAAAGGCAGAGCAACGGACGTCATCTACCTGGACTTAAGCAAAGCATTTGACACTGTCCCGCATGACATCCTGGTCTCCAAATTGGAGAGTCACGGGTTCGATGAATGGACCACTCGGTGGATAAGGAACTGGCTGGATGGCCGCACTCAAAGGGTTGTGGTTAATGGGTCAATGTCCACGTGGCGGCCAGTGACGAGTGGTGTCCCGCAAGGGTCAGTACTGGGACCAGTGCTATTTAACATCTTTGTTGGAGACATGGACAGTGGGATCGAGTGCACCCTCAGCAAGTTTGCCGATGACACCAAGCTCGGTGGCGCGGTTGACACACTGGAGGGAAGGGATGCCATCCAGAGGGACCTGGACAGGCTTGAGAGGTGGGCTAATGCAAATGGCATGAAGTTCAACCAAGCCAAGTGCAGAGTCCTACACCTGGGACGTGGCAATCCCAGGCATAAATACAGGCTGGGCAGAGAATGGCTGGAGAGCAGCCCTGAGGAGAAGGACTTGGGAGTGCTCATGGATGAGAAGCTCAACATGAGCCGGCAGTGCGCGCTGGCAGCCCAGAAAGCCAACCGTATCCTGGGTTGCATCAAAAGAAGCGTGGCCAGCAGGGCACGGGAGGTGATTCTCCCCCTCTACTCTGCGCTTGTGAGACCCCACCTGGAGTACTGTGTCCAGCTCTGGAGTCCTCAACATAGAAAGGACATCGAACTGTTGGAACAGGTCCAGCGAAGGGCCACTAAGATGATTAGAGGGATGGAGCACCTCTCCTATGAGGACAGGCTGAGAGAGCTGGGGCTGTTCAGCCTGGAGAAGAGAAGGCTCCGGGGAGACCTGATAGCAGCCTGTCAGTATCTGAAGGGAGCCTACAGGAGAGCTGGAGAGGGACTCTTGGTCAGGAAATCTAGCGATAGGACAAGGGGTAATGGTTTTAAATTGGAAGAGGGGAGATTTAGATTAGATATTAGGAAGAAGTTCTTTACTGTGAGGGTGGTGAGGCACTGGAACAGGTTACCCAGAGGAGTTGTGGAGGCCCCATCCCTGGAAGTGTTTAAGGCCAGGCTGGATGGGGCTTTGAGCAACGTGCTGTAGTGAGAGGTGTCCCTGCCCATGGCAGGGGGGTTGCAACTTGATGATCTTTAAGGTCCCTTCCAACTCTAACCATTCTATGATTTTATGATTCTATGATAAAGTAGCTCCTGTGGATGCACAAGCGCACTTATATCTGTTTTAAGGAAAGCACATTATCAGGAAAACAGAACAGATGTAAAGAAAATAAGATGGCTGTGTAAAGACATATCTCTGTACTGCTGTGTTTTTAACCAACAAGTAAGATATATGTAACAAAGGAGAGCACTTTGATCTGTTCAGATTATTGTTCCTCCTGCCAGAGACAGTTTCTATCATAAGCAACTTCTTTAGAGAGTTCTGATGTGATTTTTACCTCCATATAGAGTTTTCTTTTTCCCATCTGTAAAAAAACACATTAAAAATAAAATAAAACACATCAGTTCTGCAGCTGCACACTAAATAACAGGCCAAGTGGCTTTAATTTAGGTGACAAATTGGTATAATAATGTAATGTCACCCTCAGAGACTGCCTCAATGAACAACTGACCCCTTGAAAAAGGAGAAGTTATAATCACTTTTTTCTTTGGAAATCTCTCAAAACTTGCCTTGAACTTTATTCCTTTTTCTTTTTTGCTGTTAGCATCTCAGTTCAGTGACAATGAGCCCAGTATCACATCTCTGAATACTAAGGGAGTTTTAACATTGTTTTCATCAGTGAAAAAAAAGGCTCAATATGTGAATCTGCGGACATTTCTGAACTTCAAATGTCTTGTAATAAGGTGATGGCAATTAGAAGGCAATGGTTTCTTGATTGCCTTAAATTCTTCTTAAAGATCAAACTTGCTGAGGGTGCACTCTATCCCACAGTCCGTGTCTCCAACAAAGATGTTAAATAGCACTGGTCCCAGTACTGACCCTTGCGGGACACCACTCGTCACTGGCCGCCACGTGGACATTGACCCATTAACCACAACCCTTTGAGTACGGCCATCCAGCCAGTTCCTTCTCCACCAAGTGGTCCATTCATCGAACCCGTGACTCTCCAATTTGGAGACTAGGATGTCATGCGGAACAGTGTCAAATGCTTTGCTTAACTCCAGGTAGATGACGTCTGTTGCTCTGCCTTTGTCCACCAAGTTCGTGGCAGTAAGGTAGAAGGCCCTCAGGTTTGTCAGGCAGGATTTGCCCTTGGTGAAGCCATGTTGGCTGTCTCCAATCACCTCCTTATTTTCCACGTGCCTTAGCAGAGATTCCAGGAGGATCTGCTCCATGATCTTGCCAGGCACAGAGGTGAGACTGACTGGCCTATA
>VZSF01005307.1:465679-551673 GCA_013398295.1 Chionis minor | reverse complement strand
AGCGAGTCTACTGTATACCCTCTTTGCTGCCCTGCAAATATCAAGTTCTACTATTTCATGGTCGCTACAACCAAGGCTACCCTTCAACTTGACATTCCCCATCAGCCCCTCCTTGTTGGTAAGGACAAGATCCAGCAGGGCTCCTTTCCTTGTCGGTTCCTCAACCATTTGAAGAAGGAAGTTATCATCAACACATTCCAAAAACTTCCTGGATTTCTTGTGCCCTGCTGTGTTGTCCTTCCAACAGATATCGGGGTGATTGAAGTCCCCCATGAGGACCAGGGTGTGAGAGCGTGACGCTTCTCCTATCTGTCTATAAAGGGTCTCATCTTCCTCATCGCCCTGGTCGGGTGGTCTGTAGCAGACCCCCACTGTAACATCACCCGCCCCTGTTTTCCCTTTAATCCTAACCCATAAGCTTTCTGTCAGGTTTTCTTCTGTTCCCAGGTGGAGCTCCGCGCACTCCAGCTGGTCTTTGACATAGAGGGCAACACCCCCTCCCTGCCTGCCCTGGATCAGTGAATGAGATATACATTAATTAAAAAACAATGCAATGGCTGATCAGATGAGCTTAGCTCAAGCCTGAATACCTTCCCAAGAGAGCTGGGCCAACCACCTTTCTTGTGAAAATTTTATCAGTCTGTTTTTGGTCTTGGCTGCAGTGGCCAAGGCATAATAAGAATAAAGAATATCCTATAAAAATGGAGGCAAGATCCCAACGGAATTACAAGTTACTATGTCAAATGTTAATATTAGGGGCTACTACTTTTCTTTTAGAGGAGTGAAATTTAGGCATTATCTGTGAATAAAGGCATGCATATTACTTTCTAAATTGGATGTGATTTAATTACATTCTATCCCATTTTCAATTCTCTGTCATTAGTTTTAGGTAAAAGGCTTTGAATTTCTGTTCTTACACGGCAGCTATCTGCCACCTAAATGATCATGATTTCAAGTAAGTATGGATGAGCACAAAAAGGGGAAAAGCTAAAAATAATTTGCCCAGCACCTCAGTACTCTCTGACATACGTATGAAGAAATTCTCTTTGGAGATGAGCGGTGATGATATCAGTATTCATTTTGAAAGGAATTCTGACATATCATTGATGTATCTCAATGCTTTGTCATGTCATTCCTTTCTAGACAGTGTTTTTATGATCTTGTTATGAAAAGGATGAGCCCATGAGGGAGAAGTTCCACCACCAGAGTTGACAGAGCATCCAGGTAACCTCCAGCCCCAGTGTGGGTGCTTTTGTCAGTCCCACTAATCCACAGGAGCTGAGATGCCTTATGGTCCCTGACTTGTTCAGACATTGTTCTTAGGCAGGGAATTTATCAAGATTTGCCTAATTTAGTATCTGTACTTCTTGCAAAGAACTATATGCCATACTATTCTGATTAACTTTNGGGGGCGGGGGGGAGCGGGCACGGGGAAGGTTGAAGAGGAGGATCTGATCCGGCCCATGAAATTTAGTGGAGCTGGCAAGAATAAATCCCAGTGTGACCTACTCTGTTATAAAGTCTACTCACATGAACTAGCAGAGGTTGATCCTCAACATGTTTTTTCCTCAACATTTTTTTTCCTCTGCTGGCTGTATTAATCAAAAGTTCATCCCAGGTCAGTAAAGGAGAAATGACGTTATCACAAAGTCTCAGCTAGTTTTGCAAAAGGCAAATTCATAAGAGGTAAATACATGTTACTTGCAGACTTTCTGAAGCCTTACTTGAGCACGTGTGTTACAGTTTTTTGCTTTATTTTTTTGATTTTCGCTTATGACTTTGAACTAAGAAAGAAAAATCTTCTAAGCAAATGACAAGAAAAAATGCTTAAGGGAACTTTATTTATTGACGAATGGTTTTTTTCTTAAATCTTTTTAGGTGTCTTCCTTGTGAATAGTGTGTACATGTCTGCTTTCATAGTATAATGTCTTTACTTTGGCTAAATCACTACTTTTCAATAAAAAACATATAAGGATTAGTTCACCTTTAATGTCAGCATTGGGAAAAAAATTAAGCAGTGGATAGAGATTGCTACTTTTAATGTGTTTTCCCTTTGGTGTCAATTATTTCAAATCCAGGTTTCAGTTATTTCTATAAAATGTGGTAGTCATTTAGACCATGAATATCCTTAAAGAGATCAAAGACTACCAGAAGATTGATACATGCTGCAAAAATATGTTCTTTTGCTTTCGCTTATTCTTCACAGATTCTTAAAGCAAAAGTCAGCAGAGCCCACTCTCGGCATAAAAAGTGAACACTCTTGCCTCTTTAACTCTTTGGACTTTAGATTAGAGCAAAACCACTGCAACGTAAGATAAATTGCCTACAGGTAAGAAGCCTGAGAACACAGGTATCAATCCTATTTTTAGACAAGAAATGTAAACCTAATGATATACTGAAATTATATTTGGCTCACCAGTGGCAATAAAAGAGGTTGTTTAAGCTCCGGGTTCTGCTGAGATCTGAGATTTGGTTCTGAGCCTTCAGCAAACCCAAGTCCTTGGAGATTCGTTTCCTTATGACAAAAAAATCCCTCCTGTCTCAGTGCAGAATAAGCACGGCAATAGTCAGAACTCCAGCAAGTTAGGGTTGTCATCAACATTAGCATAAGTAGTTTTCAGGCTGATACATTTTAATGGCGATGCTCAGCATCCTCTGTTTCTGAAGTTTTTTAATTTTATGTTTAAATGCTTAAAAATTAGTAGTAATTTTTAAAGACCTAGCTGCATCTAAGTAAAAGTTGTCTCTCTGTCAAGGACTTTACAACCCAGTGCCAAGATAAAACAGTTTAGGTAACGTGCCAAATGATAATGCATCTGAAGGCCACAGAAATGTTTCTGAGAGAGAAGCAGAAGAGAAATCTAGCGTGGAAGAAATGTGTTCATACAGGATGAAGCAGCCGAGAAGAGGTTGCTTGATAGGGGAGGAAAGAGAAGAAATCCAGTAAGTCTCAAGATGTACTGCACAGGGGAAAGAAGTCACTAGGTGCTGCAAAAGTAAGAATGTGCAGAGCTTAGGAGACCTTTGAATCCCTGTAAATCTTGTTTTCTGAGGAAATTTTAAGTAGGGGTTATGAACAGCAAAAATTACTTGGAAAAAATGTTTCATTTAATAGCTAAAAATATATTTTATAGATCAGTGGTAGGTTTAAGGTTTTCTTTTTGTCTGAATCTACCACTGCAGTTGTCAAATGGAACAGTTGATACTTAACCTTACCCTGAAAGTGCAAATTACTACCAAAGGGGATAATGCAATATATTCCATTTCCTTCTTTCACAAACATCCTTGATACATGTCATTTTTACTGCAGTTACTGCAAGATTCAAGAATCTGTGTAGCGAGAACATCCTTCCTTTCTGACATACTAAACCAGCTGCTGTGTATTGCTGCAGCCGGTCTTGCAAAAGCTTCTTAATACAGCATTTCTAGCAGCCTGCTTGTTTACAGAATTGCTGTTCCACAAGAAATACCAGCATTTTAAAACATCATTATCTGATTTAGGAGATGCAATTTAAATAAGAAATTTCCCAGTATCTCCAGTTATTCAAGGAAAGAGGAGAAATAGCCTTCTCATACTCCTTAGTCAGTAATATGAAAACACAGGCTGGCTCTGAGGTGACCTTTCTAAAGGACCATCCTTAAGATGACGGTTCTGTTGCAGAATCAGCATTTGTTTTTGAAGTGTGCTCATTTAAGAGTTTTGAGGTAAAAATAGACGTGTCAGCAAGTTTGTTCTGAAGCTGAGACCTGATTTTCTTTCTAGATGCAGAGAATCGAGTGTGTATCTGCACACAGCTGGTTACCCAGAAAACTTAACTAAGCTAACAAAAGGTCAGTTTCAAACCCTTATTTGATCACTTTAGGACTGTACAGCGTCAAGCAGAACCTTAATCATCTACATTGCTTATTAGTGCTCAGCCCCTAGGGTGTCTCACTCTGCCAAATGATACATCTTGAAGTACTGCTTTGACTCTGATATTATCTAAATTTGTCTTTTGACCAGCTTTGTCTAATTTTACTAGGACTTCTTTAAAAAACTCATTTAGAAAGTTTAGTTGTTTATGAAAAACCTGGGAAAAAAACCAAGGTAGCTTTTCACTGCATACAGCTTGCAAATTCAAAGTACCATTATAAGAACATATAAGAAACTCCTACCCTCTCAGCATGCCTCTGTTCAAGAAAAACAGCTTCCTACAGGATCTGCCATCTGGAGAGCAAAAAGATGAAGACAGTGTAAGAAAGATCTCATTCAAACTATACTAGAAGATGATAGAGATTGAATTTTTTTTTCCCAACTCCATGCATGTGGAAAAAAATGTCTAAACAAAGGCACTATCTGGGCTCCTTCTATAATCAAGAGATAAAGAAAATTCAAGAGAGTGATTCACCCTACGTCTCACAAACATTTTGAGTTGGAAATGTTTGAATTTTGGTGAAATGTGTGCAGTCTTATACTAAAAATACATTTTCTGCATGCAACAAAAATCTTTAGGGAAGACTGTGACTGCTAAGACAGCATCTTCACTCTTTTGAAAGCAATGAAGCTCAGCACTGCTCCTGAAAAAGTTACCAGCTAATACTATCCATTTATCTTTATATGCTGTCCAAACCCAAGATGTGATTCTCCAGTGACACATACAGATCTTCTAATGGATATACATTTGTAAATGCATTCGTCATTTCCTTTTAAATTGCTTCCCGGGTGTTCCATGTACGTGTTTAACCATAAAAATACATCCAGGGGAAAATAAATTAGTAATAAAGCCAGCTGAACATAAACATATTTACATAATATAAAGGCACTCACTATTGACTACTACAGACATCTAGGAATCTTATGAAAGCTAAGGAGGACTCTACTATTTCTAACCCGAGACACAATACATGGAAGAGAGAGAAAATTCAGCTATTCAGATGTCTGGGAGAAGTGACTTTCTGAAGAACTACATCACTGTGGTTTTTGCCACTCAATGTGTCATTGGGCACAATTCATTTCATAATCCTGCTGAACATCTTCTTTATGTCACAAGCATTGAGACCCTTCCCCTCTCTCTAGGGAACAGAGGCAAGTGCTTCTACATTGTTTTCACCATGCTTTTGAAAACCTCATTAAATTAGAGAAGAGGACTTTCAATACCCATAAGGAGATAGTGTGCCCTGAAGCGCTGATGCATTAAGTAATCTTTATGTATAAACGTCATTAATTTCCATCTCTTCCAGATGTTCCCCTTAGCCAACAGAACAAGTACAGTTATCAATTTCCTAACATCATTCAGAAACATTAATTCATCCTCTTTCCCCACTATGCATATGTAATTATAATACACATATAGTTCCACGATAGTTGAATTCAAAATCTTAGGGTTGATGAAGGAGCTCTAAATAGGTGTTTTCAATAATTGCACAGCTTATGGCAGGAGTAAAGAATATGTGACAAATTGGCCTAGTAATAACTCCGCCTTCAGCATTTCCTGTGACTGGCTAAACTAGCTTCAAATAAGCACTTTGGTGTCTAGTAAACTCCATTTAATCTCTTATTTAAAAATACAATGCGGTCAAAAAGGGAAACATTGAGGTATATTTACCATTTGGCCACTTGGTTTCTCAGACATTAGCAAGGAAGATGGGTTTATTTCCTTATATCATGTGGTTTAAAACTCCAAATTAAATGCGTCATAGACTGAGTCCTTCCATAGATGCATAATCCTGACCAAATGCTTCCTGTCGCTACATTTTTAGCACACCTGTCTGCTTGTCCATCTCAGTCCCTCTTGCTATGTTATCATAGCTATCCTGTTTCAAATAATTCACCGCCTTTGCCATGGTCAATGGTGTATCTCTGCTAAGGGAGTACGTGTATTGGGTCTGGCTCAAATGGATTCAACTTTCTTCACAGCAGCCTATAAGGTGCTGAGTTTTGGATTTGTGGATAAAACAGTGTCGATAACATAACAATGTTTTGGCTATTGCAGACCAGTGCTTGCACAGCATCAAGGCTTTTTCCCTCTCTGCTATGCCATCAAGCAGGCAAGAAGGAGACACAACCACCACAACTGAGCTGAACCGGCCAAAGGGGTATGCCCCACCAAATAACATCATGCACAGTGATAAAAATGGGAAACAGGAGAAGGTTCTTTTGCAAGGTAGGATGTGCTTGAAGGCTGGATAAGCATCTGTCTGCTTGTGGGACGTAGTGAGTAATTGTCTTTGCATCACAAGGGGTTTTTGTGTTGTTTCTCTTTGCTTCACTTATTAAACTGTCTTTATCTTTACCCACTAGTCTTCTTGCTTTGGTCTTTGCATTCTCTCTCTGGTCCCCCTGCAAGAAGAGGGAGTGAGCAAAGAGCTGTGTGAGTGTCTAGCTGCTGGCCAGTGTCAACCCACCACAATAAGTCCTTCAAAGTAAGCATGGTACAGCTGTTCAGAAGTCTAGTTGACTGAATTTTCCGTGATCTAAAGTAAAAAGCTTTGTATTTGTGTGTGGCTTGCTACATAACACCGAAGTGCCAAATTCTGCAAGGCACCCACCCACCATTTGATATAACCCAATTCTGGTGTCTTCCTGGCTGTGCCAAAATTCTTCCAAGCTGAAAGCTGATGTCCAACAAGAATGAAAATAAACTTCACTTCCAGCGTGTGAGATTTATGTACAGTTAATTCAAGGGAATATTTCTCACAAAGTAAATTTTCTGTAGACATTTGCTCTTTTAAGAACCTGCAAAACGAGTACTAAGTGCCTTCCTCATCCAAATCAGCGGGAAACATCTGAAATCTTGCCTCTGTAACACTGCAGTGATTCACATCCTGCTTTTGGTCTTATCTGGAAGCTTTTTGCTGTCACTTTGCGAAAAGACTCTCACTAAAGGGTCAGAGTCTGAGAGCTTTCCAGAGGCTGCAATAGCAACAGGATTAGGCCATGATTAACTCCTGTAGGATATGGGTCAAACCTTGGATAAAGACTAAGTAATGGATCTGTGTTTGTTCTATAAATCTAATATGCTGCAACTCAAACTTCTTATTGCTGTGGAGAGACTACTGACTTATGTGATTTATTCCATTAGCTAAAAGACTTCTGAATCACATGTTAGTATGGACATTCAGATATATTAACAGAGATAAGAAAACTACAGGTGCAAGTAGCTACATTATCATGTACCTATCAACTTCTGAGCACTCTGAGATAAGATATTTTATTAGTCATATTTTTATATTTTGTCCTTCTACTGGATTTTCAAAGGTATTTTCTCTATTTAAATCTGCACTTGAAAAATGAACTGAAAATGATCAGTTGGAAAGATTACCATGATAACCTGTTATTCCTTAGCCAAATGTACAGACTCAGGTAAATTACTTGCCTCCTTGGATTTGTCACTCTCTCTGACAGCTTGCTCATATATCCAGTTATGATTATGCATTGATTTTAATGATGAATAAACTATATAAATGTCAAGATAAGCATGTAAATCTTACTGTTTCAACATTCTTCCTTATAATAGATTGTGTATAAATACCATACTTGCTGGAGCTGAAATTCTTATGATTAGGAGAGGTTAATAATGCAAAAACATGAGTCTAAACAACATGTCTTTTCTCTGAGTACTGGAGAAGATGAGATCCTGAAAAACATTACTCAACAGAACATGGAAGTATTTCTACAAATCTTTGTTGTTAGAGCTTATGTAGCCTTCCCCCTTTCCTAAAAAGAATATCTACAGAGAATACAGCTACCAAACCCACTCCTCAGAATGGCTACTAGGACTAGCTTCTGATCACCACAATGGAACACACATGAAGCAAGGAAAATGATCAACTGGGTGAAATACCTTAAACAAACTATATAAGTGTATTAGATAGTGACTTTATTTTCTTTCCTTAAAATTCCAGAGTTTTACAGACAGATTTTTTTTGTGTGTAATAGAATAAACTGAAGAGAAGAAAATTTACATTTTCCTGGCTCTATAGATGTTCCTCAGTGCTGTCATGTCACTCATCTTATTCCTATTCTCCAAGATGCTTAAGCAGAGGTTATCAATTACAAGTGAGTTTGATCAGACTGAAGTTAATGAGCTCCCAACTGACCCTCACATAGTTGGAAGTCTCACTTGAAACATTGGTTTTGTTACAGGCAACATGACCAAATAAGATAAAACTATCAAACTGATCTTCATTGCTGACCTTTAACTTACAGAATCATAGATTCGTAGAATTGTTTAGGTTGGAAGAGACCCTTAAGATCATTGAGTCTAACTGTTAACCAAACACTGCCAAGTCCACCACTAAACCATGTCCCTAAAAGCCACATCTACAAGTCTTTTAAATACCTCCAGAGATAGTGACTCAACCACTTCCCGGGGTCTCCTCTCCCAATGCTTGACAACACTTTCCATGAAGAAATTTTTCTTAATATCCCCCTCCGGAAAAACTGGCCATTTCCTCTTGTCCTATCACTTATTACTTGGGAGAAGAGACTGACCCCCACCTTGCTACAACCTCCTTTCAGGTAGTTGTAGAGAGCAATAAGGTTTCCCTTCGAAAGCCTTCTTTTCTCCAGGCTAAACAAACCCAGTTCCCTCATCTGCTCCTCATAAGACTTGTGCTCTAGACTCTTTGCCAGCTTTGTTGCCCTTCTCTGAACACGCTTCATCACTTCAATGTCTCTCTTATAGTGAGGGGCCCAAAACTGAACACAGTATTTGAGGTGGGGCCTCACCAGTGCCAAGTACAGGTGGACAATCACTTCCTTAGTCCTGCCAGCCACAATCTTTCTGATACAAGCCAGGATGCTATTGACCTTCTTGGCCACCTGGGCACACAGCCGGCTCATATTCAGCCAGTTGCCAACCAACACCCCCAGGTCCTTTTCTCTGGCCAGCTTTCCAGCCGCTGTTCCCCAAGCCTGTAGTATTCCACGGGGTTATTGTGACTTAAGTGCAGGACCCAGCACTTGGCCTTGTTGAACCTCATACAGTTGGCCTCAACCCATCTATCCAGCCTGTCCAGATCCCTCCATAGAGCCTTTCTGTCCTCAGGTAGATCAACACTCCTGACCAATCACTTGCCTAACTGATTTAAAATACCTATTTAGTATTAGTAATAGACTACTAGTCTGGAATAATTTAATCTTATACAAATCTACATAATGGTTTACCATTGATGGCAGCTGTGTCTTCCACATTGCTGGTCTGGCAGCTTGTGGCAGTGCATACCATTGCAGTAGGCAGGCATAACTATTTGATACTTTATTCTTTCTTTCTGTGAGTGAAGACCATGAACCTCATCTCTCGTTTTCCAAAACATAGGGAACTTCAAAAAAAAAAGTTTCTTTAGCAAGTAATATTAGCATTTTCTGTCTTTCAGCCCCTGGAAGGGAATGTTGTCCAGTCATTTGTAGCCACAAAGCAAATACTAAAACAATGTTAAGAGATCACTTCCACTACCATATTCAGTCAGGCTGACATGCATAATCAGGCTGTCAACAAAGGTGTTATGGTGGTGCTGGGTTTTTTCCTTTTAACAAGCTGAAATGAACCCAAGAGTTTATTTCATGTAGTTACCAAACCACTGTGAGGTACCAATAAAGCCTACATTCTGAGCAGACAATATGCCATCCCTGACAGAGGGATGAAAATTTCCTATAGTGCTCTTCGCAACCACAGGGACCACCTAATGCAGTAGTTGGCTCTAAAAAAAACCAAAAATAAAATCTAATCATCTCAGATTTACTCTTGCTGCCACTGAAAATAATAAGGACAAGACTGAGAGAATGACCATCTTACACATCTTCAGTATCTAACTACTGTTTTTCTTTCTCTAGATGTAGCAACGGTAAACTTTGCTTCCAAATCAGAAACCTATAAAGAAACAGCAGCCCTGAAAAATCTTTCTTGAGTCCCCAGGCTATACTATCTGATACCTAAAGCTGCTTGAAATTGTTTGCCAGAGATGAGAGCTGTGGTGGTGTTGATGATCCCTGCCTTCGAAAGCTTTTCAAGATAACAGTCAAGTTCAACTTTTTCTAAGTCTGCCTGTGAACTTTGGGTATAATCTCTTTAAAGCTCCCGCTAAGCTCACCAAGCTTTGCTGGGTTTTCCTCCCCACAACATTTTTTTCTTGCATTTGAAAAGCTTCAACAACCTATCAAGGAGTCTGTGAAGAGCCCTTTTTTCTTCAAATTCTCCTCTGACAGATGAGAGAGCTAGAGAGCTCCACAAACCATTTAAAAAAAAAAAAAGTATGAAAAATGTTTTGAATGTTTTCCCACTGCAAGCTTCAGCTGTTTTCAAGCTTCCCTGTTTTGCCAGGCACAGGTCCTAAGGGTCTGACCCATGTCATGAGGGCATTAGTATTCCGCTTAAACAAGTAAATTGAAACCTAGATCAGTGTTTCCAATTGTCTCTTGCATCTAAGTCCAATGCTACAGTTTTAACTCACCTTCATGTTTTAAACAGCAAACTGAGATGAAAAACAGATCTGTGTCTTCTCTCTACTGGTGTGATTTTAAAGAATGTTTCTAGCAGAAAGTCTAGTGCTGCTATGTGGACAGTGGCAAATAACCTGCTCCCATTTGGGACACTGGTGTGTTACACCAGCCAGTACTGCAGACTATGCTTCAGACTGTGCATAGATGCCCCAAGAAAGACAAAGGTGTAAAGTCTAATTTGAATGTATTCCAACACCATAAATATTATTTCTTTTGTATGAACTAAGGATGAAGGTATCAATTAAATTTTAAAAATTATAAGGTCCTTACTAACAACAACAGAATTCTGGGGAAAGGTCTTACAGCTCATATTAACTACTATGTAAGTAACTGGACAGGTAAATTTGGAAATTTGCCTTTTCTGAGCTTTTGTCCAAGTCATAATGGCAATAAAAGTCTCATTTGTTCCTAAGTTGAATTAATGTTTGGAAACTGAGGGACAGGTAATGTGACATGGGTCAATTCAGTATACGGCTTCATGTTTAACTGGAACAGAATGAACAGGTCAAGTGGGAAAAGTAGTCATGGACAGAATATGCTTTTGGTATAGAATGAAACTGAAATTTTGTTTGCAATATGGGTACTGGGGTGATTTTTTAAAGTCTTTTTCATTTTTGTCAGTGTCCTCAACCAGTTGATGAAAAATGTATGAATGCATTTGTAATTTCTCAGCGACTGTCCAGGTTTTACTCTGTACAGTAGAATTGCCAGCAGTATGTAACTAATTCCATATAGAAAGCAGATTTTCAGTCATAAAAACACGACTGAAATGCTTAAAGTGTTTCAGTCATGAAATACATTAAACATTTACTCTAGAAAAACATTGCACCTGCTTTTAAAGAACTGACTAGAAGAAAATCTGAATCCTCTTTTAATTTCCATCCCTTTGATTCTCCACAGTTTTATACTTCATGTCACACTGCTGAAACTGAAAACTATAAAGCCAAAGAAAACGAGATGGAACATGTCTTTGTAATCATTAAGAATTCTTGAGCAATGTATACTCCTCACACACATTGCTGGTAGTGCCCAGTGATGCAATAAACCAGCCTTAGAGCATTCTAACCCAACCCATCTGAAACTTTTTAATAGAACTATTTCATGGTGAATGATATTTATTTCATGGGCCCAAATGATCTATGGAGGAACGGCACTTGTCTTATCCATGACACTTTATTATTTCTATATACACTACCAATTGCTTACAAATCTTATGAATATATCCTCAGATAATGTTCAAACCTTTACAGCCTGTTTAATTCATAAAGAAATTATGCTTTAAATATACTTTTTTTTTTTTGTTTCTGCAGTGTCTACCACTAAGATGACTCAAACTCACCATTTAATTCCCCGGAGGTGCAAATGCCAAAAAAATAATACTCTTCTCCAGAAGATGTATACAATATTGTAATGTATGCTTAAATCCTAAGGCTTAGGAAAAACTGAATAAACGAAAAATGCCATTCTAAACTGAACACATCTAACACAACGCTAATAGCACTCAGATTTTTTTCTAAATAACACGGATCATAAAGTGGTACTAAAATATTTAATTTTTGTTTTACTAAAAGCTTTTTCATCCACATTGTAATGATACACATTCCTTACAGTTGTTTTTTTCATATTCACCTTATGTATTTTTCAAAGTGTAATGAGAGTTTATGATATTCACCAGGGTGCCAGAGGAAAAACAAGTGCCTTTAAAAAATTCTTCTGTATGACTTCGAAAAGGATCACATAATAAAACTGGCTCTACTTTCCTAGGAACTTTAGAAAGATCAGAGCTGAGACAGATCATTTCCTACCTGATGATAGAAAAAGGATCATAGAATGGTTTGGGTTGGAAGGAACATTTGAAGGTCAACTAGTCCAACAGCCCTGCAATGAATAGGGACACCTTCAACTAGATCAGGCTGCTCAAAACCCCATCTAACCTGCATTTGAGTATGTCCAGGGATGGGGCATATACAACATCCCTGGGCAACCTGTTCCAGAGTTTCACCACCCGCATCATAAAAAATTTCTTCTTTATATCTAGTCTGAATCTAGCTTCTTTGAGTTTAAAACCATCACTCTCTGTCTGATTGCTACAAGTCTTATTAAAAAGTCTGTTCCTATCTTTCTTACAAGCCCCATTTAAGTAATGAAAGGATGCAAAAATGATATTTTTACATGGTAATGTCAAGAAAATAGTTGAGATTCAACAAGGAATTTGAGACATATACCCAGTCAGACTAAAAAAATGAAAATATTTGGCTTTTCTTCTGTTTTTCTTTTCAGCCATTAACTGTTCATTAATGCCAGGGCCTAAAAGAGGTTGAGGCAAGATGCTAGTTCTTTGCTGCGTTGAGAGATAGTCCATTGATTCATGCATATAAGCTGAGAAATTTTGCTTTTGAACATGAAAGGGAGAGAGCACATACCTATTTTCTTTTGAGGTCCTGTGTGTAATCCAAAGGAATTGCAATTAAATGTCCTTTCAACCTAGATGATTCTATGATTCCATGTCAATATAATGATAGTAGCAAACCACCGTGTTACAGACATACCTCATCTTGGAAACACAGCTATTGTGTGTATGAAGCTAACACCAATTCCTTGAAAAAAAAAACAACAAAAAAAAAGTCACACATACAAGAAAAATATTTTGCTAATACAACCATATCTATTCAAGTGCTTTTACCAATATGATTATATCAGCAAGAGGTAACAGGAAAAAACATGCTAAGTGACATACTGGAAAATCTCTATTATAGACCAAGTCTGATGTCATGCTTTTAGACCTTGCTACAAAAGTAAAATTATTTCAGTGAGGATAATTTGAGGTATCCAAAGAAGTTCTCACTGTAACTTAATAAAACAAACAAATAAAAACCCCAACTAGTTGTGGTTTCAGTTATAAAAATATACACATTACTTGGCCTGAAGGAAATCTTACCATTGCAGGAAGGATGGTAAGATCTCCTTCATCCTCAGTTGTTGATACAGGAAACCAGACACACAATAAATCTGACTGACACAGGTGCATTTGTGCATACATGCATGTATATAAAAATATTATTTTTCTTTCTTAAAATTTCATTTCCCACAGGCTTCTAGGTGTGAGATTTTCCACAAAAGCTATAGAGGAACATTAAATTAATGAAGTGGAAATTCAAACCTGATTAACAGAATTATCATATTCTATAACACATTTAGATTTTGAAAGAAACTGCTACAACATCAATAATGTAGTAAAATTTAGAAATAATTGTAATCTTATATAAACATCTGCTCCTGATACATAATGCTAATAGGAAGTTGAGAAGAGAAAAGCCTGCATCAGTAGCATAATTCAGTCTTTCTGTCATCTTTAACCTTAAACTGAGACTAAATCATTATACTGTAAGGAATCTTTCCCACCCCATCCAAAACTATGTTATCAAAAGTCAGAAGACATTTAAAGAGAAAGCATTCAAGGAAGAGAGCAAGATCCTGCTATATAAGACACAGCTATAAAGCATCCCTGAAACACACAACGAAATTCAGCCAGAGATTCTGGTTAAGAGCTGAGAAGTTCTAGGTGACTGAGGCAGTTATTTGATTACTGAAAAAAGTGACTTTGATGCAGAAAGAGCCCTAAAAGTAATACTGCATAAGTGTTCAAATTCTCAAGTCTGTCCATGTTCTCCTTTGAAACATCATTTCCAAGCTCACAGTAGTGTTGAATATTTCCCATTCCAGGCTTTAAATTTTCATGTACAGGTAAAAAGCATATTCAGAATATTCACTACATCTGAAATTATATTGCTGGCAGGAAACACTTCAGTAAAAGAAAAATGAACTATACATCAAAATAGATTACTATGCTGTGGAAACCAAGAGAAAAGTTACAGATTCTGACTGGGCCATATCTAGTGGTGTGTAACCACAAAATCAACACAGAAGTAGCAGGACCAAACATAAAAAAAAAAACAAACAACTGACCTTGTTCCAAGATGCAAGACTGGAAGCCAAGGGCAAACTAAATCCAATAATGACCAATTACATGACCTGAAAAAAAAAATAATGTTAGCCTTCTCTCTGGCAAATGTCATAAAAGAGCCTAAACACATCCATTTTCAGTGTCACAGGAAGGGCTAATCTGTAATTAAAGCTTTACAAAAATTAGGACTGCCTATACAGAAGAATGTGGAGCCTGAAAGCCTTGACAAAATAATGCAAGGTCAAAGTAAGAGACACTAGTGGTTCTATTAACACAACAAAAGAGCAAATATCAAAGCAATCTCTGGAACAATTGCAGCAACTAAGTTGCTACATGTCAAAAATGAACAGCCACACAAAGCAGAGAAAAAGAGAGGAGGTTTATGCAGAAAAGAAAATCTAAAATTTCCCTATCACACTGCTGATCAGCAGTGCAGCTGATACATGCACAGCAACTAAATGGAATTCATTCCTGAAAAGAAATTTCCTATTAGTGCTGAATGAATGATGTAGAGGAATAAAAAAAAATAAAAAAATAAAAAAAAGAATAAAGAAAGAGACTTCAAAGGCAAATGCCATTCTACGGACCAAATCCATATCTGCCTGTGTATGATACTGACGAAAGCTAAATGGAAATGGGGTGATTTGATATGCCACTGCTGGGATTAGTTCTGCTGGCAGCACTGTGCTATCCTGTAACGTTAACTGTGTTGCAGCAAGATCCAGATTCCACACAGTCTGCACAGGTCTTCCCTTTCACCGAAATGGGAAATTAATCACCCTCTTAATAAGAAAGGAAGAGTGGGGGGAATTGACAAACTAAATACTGGAGGGCATTCATTACTGCTGTTTCCAGCCTAGCCCAGTTTACAGATCAGTTGTGCTGCCCCAATATCAACCTGATATGGAAATTGTGACTTACTGGGTACAGACTATCTCTCCATTTCTCAGCTTCTTCACAGAGAAAGACAAGGCTCAGTCTGCACTCAAACCACTGTCTCCCCCTGCCATATTTTACATCGGGAAGTACGCTAAAGGTAGAAAGAGACTTTGGGTATTCCCCACTCCTGGACTCCCTCATCACCAGACTGAAGAAATATGCCTTTGTGGAGCCTCCTCTCTGCTAAATACAGTTGGCTGTGGCATGCCAAACCAAGTCAGTAGACTTCACCACAGGCTGAATAAGCCATGGCCTGACCCTGAGTCTTACTCTTTTCTCTGTATCCATGGAGAAATAGCTCTAAGAAAAACATGACAGAAGCATATCTATAGTGATAAAGGTAGTGGCTGCCTTCTTATCTTAATCAACATGTGGCCCAAGTTCTTAGAAGAAAAGAATATCTTACAGTAGCTATACCTTTCATTCTTTTATGTCATTTTTCCTGCTGGCTTCCCCAAAATATTTCATTTTCCTAGCAAAAAAGAGAGGCTGCTGATCTTTCCATCTCCAAACACATTGAGAGGGATTCAACTCAGTTAAGCTTGGCCACATAGAGTATAGCCCTCTAGCTGAACTTAATCATGTGTGTAATCATTTTTGGTTGAGGGAGGCGATTCTCCTCCTCCTCTAGTCTGCTCTGATAAGATCCCATCTGAAGTCCTGTGTCCGGATTTGGAGTCCTTCCCACAAGAAGGACATGGACCAGTTGGAGCGTGTCCAGAGGAGGGACACAAAGATCATCAGAGGGTTGGAGCACCTCTCCTATGAAGACAGGCTGAAACAGTTGAGGTTGTTCAGCCTGGAGAAGAAAAGGGTCCCAGGAGACCTTATAGTGGCCTTCTAGTATCTGAAGGGAGCCTACAAGAAATATGCAGAGGAAATTTTTACAAGGACTTGTAGTGATAGGATGAGGGGTAATGGCTTCAAACTGGAAGAGGGAAGGTTTAGATTAGATCTCAGGAAGAATTTTTTCCCTCTGAGGGTGGTGAAGCACTGGAACAGGTTGCCCAGGGAAGTTGTGGATGCCCAGTCCCTGGAGGTGTTCAAGGCCAGGCTGGATGGAGCTATGAGCAACCTGGTCTACTGGGAGGTGTCCCTGCCCATGGCAGAGGGGCTGGAACTAGATGATCTTTAAGGTCCATTCCAACCTAAACTATTCTATGATTCTAGGTAGGCACCCTTCTCAGAGAATGTTGCCTGTATTGGACTCTCATTTCAGGATGTGCTAAATAATCTTATCGAAGAAACAACTGTATATGTTGTTGGCATAAACAATTTTCCTTTTTGTGTCCTCCATGAAAATCCTACTTATAAGATGCTGTCTTGATATACTTTTCTTTTTTTTTTGCTGAGGCTTGGCATGTTTTGATTATAATGAAATCCATGTTAATTGACCACTCAAAGACTGGGTCTATACTTCAGTCACAAACTTACGCATCTCAGCTATTTTTAAAATAGCTGGTCTGGTATAGTAGCAGTTTAATCAAGACAGTACAGAGCATAGTGCAGGCTAAGCATTTCTCCTCTGTACAGACAGTACTGTTGTTATTCTCACAGCAAAATAACATCAAGAAGCTGTCCTTTAAGGTACGTTATTGTAATTGGAACTCAGAGCTTTGTAAGTACATAGTAAGAAGAACACAAAACTAGAAGTGTAAAAAGAAAATACTTGTAAAATGATGTATAAGCTCAGGATGTCACTAAACCTCACAAAATAAAAATGGCAAGATACCTTTCTCGGAAAGCTGTTAGGGATTCACATTTATACTTAATATTCTTTACTGCTAATATTAATGATAATACAGGAACATCCAGAGAAGAGAGAGGAGGCAATGATGTTCAGCACAGGATCTGTGTTCTGTAGTCTAGAATAAAAAGAAACATAACGGTTGTTAGATTCCCTAAAAGCTGCAGGTTTTAAAATGTCCGTCCAGTGTAACTATATGTCAAATAACGTTTGAGTGCTTTTAAAATATCTGACACAAATTCTTCAACACACTAAAGTTTTATAAAATATTCAAAGTAAAAATTCAGATTAAAATGAGTTTGTTAATGTCCAGAAGGTCAAGATTCGCCTAGCTTTACTTAGCCAAGACATTGGTCTATCTTTCCATTTATTAAATAAAAATAAAGCTTTCACATTCACTGTATCTATTTATTCAAAATAAAGCTATATCCATGACTATACAAAGTGCAGAGCTCAAAACTATATCTTAAATGTGTTGGAGTTCAAAGTACTTCAATCAAATTTCGAAAGACAAGTGGAGTTGCCTCTGGATCTAGTCTAAAGATTTAATGCTGGAAATGTGATTTTGCTCAGAAGAGGCTTGTCATGTCCTTTTAAAGTAAATTGTCATTTCACAGAGATAGTTGTTAGACACTTGCTTCCCCATAATTATTATTTTTTTCCCTTAATTTGAATAAAGTTTATTAAAAAAAGATTGGAATGAATGATCATACTTTACGTGGCCATTCATTTGCCTGCAGCACCGCTTTTTAGAATATTCATAATGCAGAAAATGTGATTAGAATAATATACTGTTCTTCATGAATAATAAATTATAGAATAATTTCTTATTCACACATCTCTTACAGAATAAGCTTGTTTGGATTTATTGCTTGTCATGTTAATATGAAGCTATTATAACTTTTATAGGTTAAAAGTAAGGATCCCTTAAGTTTGCTTCAGTATTTTTGGTCACATTTAGTACAAGTTTAGTTTAGTACCTTGCTATGTTTAGTGCATGTTTAGTTTAGTAGACAATTAGTTAGTTTGGATCTGCATCCTGCTGGATTCCTGACAGTCGTTCCAGTGTCTTCTTGGAAAATATGTCTTGTCTAAACTGCCTTAGGTTTTATGTTAATTTTTTTCTTTATTTGCTGATGTTTAGTCTTGTGTAAAATGCCTTATAGCAAAGGGATATTTTCTTCTCTTCTGGCACTTAACCTCAAGTCCAAACTGAAACACCCAATTTCCTAAAATCCAGTAAGAGCCTAGGAACTGTCCAAGTTGCGCCTTCTACCAGAAAAGCATTTTCTGATGATAATGAGTGAACACATCTTGTGAAATTATTTATCATCCTTTTCCAGCAGCAAGGCCTCTTCCCCCTCTTCTACTGTATGGTTTCACCAATACTTTATTGTTTTCTCTTCCACTCCAACAGTCAAAAGCATTTTGTGTTCAGCTTCCTCAATGCCTATCCCTCATCATTGGCACAGCAACTACTGAAATAAAATGAGCTTCCTCTAGCAGTGAAGTGAAGTAAAAGAGTTGATACTGGGTAAGAATCAGAACCGCTTGTGTTCTCTCACATGGTTTCTTTTAGTGGAAGACTGATAGCCTTCAAGCTGCTTTTCTAGGAACCTCTTAAGTGTAGGACAATGGGCTTGTTAAAGACTCATAACCACAAAAATCTCATTTGTTTTATTGTGTTGAGTGCTTCCCAAGTTCTTCCCATGATAGTCTATTCACTTTACTTTTTATCTCTTCATTGAAGCTGTTTGGCAGCAGCCAAAGGGATAGAAGATTCAGTGAAACATACATATATATACATAGCGGTAAGCAATGTCTATTAGTGCAACATAATCCATTTGATATCTAGAGCTAATGAGTTAGTTCTGAAGACCCAGCATCCATACTTTTCCCACTCTATTTTCTGGAGAGCTAAACCTTATGGTCTTCAGTAAATTCTGGGTAATTTTTGTCCTTAGCAAGACGGAAGGGAAGAGGAGGCTTCCCATAAGTGCATAATGGAGATGTACATGGATTCTGTGAGTACCTGCATGCTGTTCCTAGGTTCCATGCTCCTCTCTTCTTTGAAGGAAGCAGTTGGGCCTGGGCAGTTGAGCTGACAGAATTATAAGAAGATTGCACCAAAACTTTATTTATTGTTATCCAAACAGTGACAATTTAAAAACAAAACACATAATGGTTTTGCTTTGTATTGTAATAATCATCTGTCTGGCACTTATGTGCTTGTTGGCAGAAAGTATTACCTAATAAAAATCCACAGTGATTGCCTGGAGAAAAATAAATTTCTTGCTAGATTTTTTTTTTCTAAGTGCCTTTCTTGAGTCTTAACATCTCACCATATCTTGTGTTATGAGATACAAGACTATTTCTACTGTATTTTTTTCTTATGTAAGCTTCAGGTAGAACAGAATTTGTATGATTCAAATAATTTATCTAAGCAGGACACTTGAGCCAACCAGCCTTCTGCAGTAGGAAGAAAGGTATCTAAAGCGTGCTTCCCTTTTTCATTTCTCCATCTGCTGGCCAGAATATACCCATTCTTTTGGGCTGGAAATAGCCAATTAATATGGGAAAAATAAATCTCGTATTGATTTAGAAATAATTGTATAATAATTCCTTAAGACTATTTTTTTTACTGACTCATTGTGAAAACTTGTAAAATTCTCAGCTGTCAAATGTGTACTCTACTGAAAAATAGCTGCATAAGTCTTCAAAAAGTGATTCTTCTAGACTGGAAGGAAGGAAGACAATCAGAGAAATAATATAGCCTTGACACAATGACAGAGAAAAAAGGATCCAATGATCAAAAGATCAGTGCATCACAATCCGGCAGATGATTTCAAAATTTTAACACTTCCATACAAAGGATAACATTATTAAACATAATTATAGAGCTTGGACTGACAGAGCAAACTCTTAGGAGCTTATTCAAGGTTAGATGTACAATCTCTGGCCATGTGCCTCTGTTGGCATGAAAGAGTTGTATGACTATATACCCATTCATTAAATTGAGAAATCCCTGTTTTCCATTGCATTATAGTTGATGTTTCTCCTTTATTTCTGATAATTAGACTTATATTTACCTAAAGTCACAAAATATTGTCTCTGTATAATATACAGTATGGAAATAATAATTATAATATTTACTGAAGATTAAAGTACAGATGTGGCAGGCACTATATTGAGAATAAGAGTGGAGAATTCATGGCAAATATTGCATCCAGACACATTCAAAACTTTGCAGTGTTAAAGGAAATTAGTTTGTTGAATTGTGTGCCTTAAAACACATTATACTTTTGCATGAAACTATTTACAGCTTTATCCACATCAAAACTTCCCCCCCCCAAAAAAAAAAAAAAAAAAAAGTTATAACATTTAGAGTATGGCTCCTAGTGCAACTACTTTTTGGCACCACATATGACTCTCAGGAATGCTTAGCCATCACAGCTGCACCTGCCCTCAGATCTACTCTTGTACGACAGGTAGGATACCTGCATGAGTCCATGCGTCCCCTCTGCATTTTGGAGTAGACCTGCTCTGTGACAGACAGCTGAGCAGGTGCCAGAAAGGGACCAGATCTTTAACAATCCTACCCTGGAAAGAAGAGCTGTCCCTTATACTAAATCCTCTAACAAAATAAATAAAGAAAAAAAAAAATCCAACATAAAACCCAAGTTATACTTTGGTTGATCTCAAAAGCAGTCCATGACTGAACAAAAAGCTGCAGACCATGGGCAGATTTGACAATAAAGGTTCATTATACTTCTCATCCAGGGTAAAACAGGCAATCTATTTATCAATAATAATTTGCTCTTTAATTCTCTTCTTTGTTCCTTTGGAAGCTAATTACTGAGGTGTTAATATACCAAGGCTTTAAGCTTGTAAGGATATTTGAGATGAAATGCTCACTATCAGAATATCAAAATACTTGTATTCCCCCACAGAAATACACACACATACATGCAGTGCTTCCCTTTCTCGTGCCCTTTGTCAGTAGAGAAAAATGAAGAAAAAAACCACAGACTTTCCCCTTCTTCACCACATTTTCCATCTCAGTATTTTCTTTTCATTTCATATTGCCTTGTACCAATTGAGGAAGACAATTGCTCCTCAGTACAACACCAACATAACATACTTTTCATTAAGGAGCTTGGGTTGAAGATTAAGTTTAGCAAAACCCCACATGACTAGGGAATGGATTGCCTGGTATTATACTGATAGTATTTCTCAGATGATGTTTGCAGATTAGCTTAAATTTTTAAGTGAAAATGACATGTTACTTAAAAATGTGCTTTGTTCTAATAACAATTTTAAATGTAATCATACTTTTCATACAATTTCATACAATTGGACCTTTTTCACTCAACTTTATTAGACTAGATTTTTGGGGTTTTGTTTGGGTGTTTTTTTTAATTTTTATTGGATTTGCATGATCAGCTAGATTTGCTTTTAGTGTTCAATCTTAATGACATTCAGAATTCCACTTTCAAACTGTTTTCCCAAATGTTGCAAACTTGCTCGCTCCAGCCAAGTCTTCTTCTATTACCATCAGGGTCAATGTTTCTTTCTCTCCATCACTTGATTGCACAGCTAATAGAAAAACACAGAGAAAGTAGGAAGGATGAAAAGGAGGGGTTGACTGTTTTATGGTGAGAAATCCTGATTGCATAGCACTTTGACCTGTTTTTATGTAACTCAGTAGGAGTTTTGCTAGTGATTTCAGTGTCTATTGGTCTAGACTTTATTGAAGAGCTTTTTGGGGGGTTTTTTTGTTTGTTTTTTTTTTAAACTCCACATTATATTATTCAGAAGGGAAATCAATCTAGCAAGAACAGTCACTTTTAGAGCAAATACAGTAATGAACTGTGGAAATGCACATATTTAACCTTTGAAATCTCTCTGAAAAACATTATGCTATTCTCCCCAATATCACCATCAAAGGGCTCACTGTAATATGAGTACTCTCTATTTCTTTTGATTTCAGTGGGAATTGGAGAAATCAGTGCCATTAAAAGGAGGCTTGAGTTTTGATACTAAAGGAACTATGGGATTTCTGACTCTTTGATAAGGGGTTAAATATAAAATATATACAAGTCTCAGTCTAGCACTAGACAATCATTTCCATGTAGAACGTGGGAATCCCTCAAGTATTTTTATCCAGTCTTCTAGATGCTTGCAATAAGTTCAGATAAGAAAAACAAGTTGTTTCTCCCTGTATTCATCAATATTGAAATCAAAGCTACTCAGTTACTAATTCTGCTGTTTAAAAACCAAAGCAAAAATTAAACATTCCTTCTAAGTATACAATGTAACAGCTTATGTGACCTAACTGTATATGATCTGATTACTGTCTTCATTATGTATAAAACTACAAATATACAGCATATTTATAATAGGTATGTGTACATGTTTATCCATGCATATACATATGTAATTTGTCTATGCAGAAGTGGTATACACAGCTGTTTGCATTTAGTTAGGGATTCACCACCCAGTCCTCTGAAAGGATCAAGCACAACTGCAACATCTACTGTAAATCCAACAGCTCTACAAACATCAGCCATTGGGCTGCACTGCTCAGCAGAGCAGGTGTGGAGTCTCACTTTTGGATAGGAAATATGGTGATGATCCTGGTCCTGGAAGGATTTTTCATTTTCCCCTCAACTACTAATACACTTCAGGATTTAGCCAAAACAGAACTTGACACCAATGAGGTTGCACAGCCTCTGTGAAACAACCTGATCTGCTCTTACTATGTGTATCACCTTACTCTACCACTATCTAATGGGAAGATGTAGGGAAGACAGAGCTAAATTCTTTCCAGCAGTTCACAGTGAAAGGATGAGAAGCAATGGACATTTGATAAAAGGAAAAGAAATTACAATGACGGTGGTCAAACAGTAGACCAGGATGAAGAGAAAAGTCTAGATTTTGCAGCTTGTTCACATAAAATAGCATAATGGTAAGAAGCTAAGGCAACTGATGAAGCAATTCTGAAGTTTCTTATCATGGTGTGTAAGATCTGCTGCAAAATATAGTTTGGGAAGTATGCCTGTATATCCCCCATGTTTTCAAAAATAAGGAGGTCATTAAATCCCTCAGGGATCTAATTCCACCTTTCTTTTATTTCCAGGAGATCCTTTTATTTCTAGGAGTTGTCTGCCAAATTCAGGGTTATGTGGCGAGACTGGAGTACATAGCAAACAGCTTGAATTGAGCAAGTATTGCCTCCTTTGATCTCCAAGGCAATAGAAAGAGGACATCTCTGAGAAATGAGCCATTTCCTTTCATTCATTGGAGCTGAAAGACACTATGCTCAACTGCACGCTACGTCTTCTAGTATGTGTGTAAGACATTCAAATTAATTAACCACACACATTGAGATAGATCTAGATTTAGGGGACTGAAAGCGTGGGATGGAAGTAGAGTTCAGCTCAAAAACCCATGGGCATCCTTCCTTGTGACTTTCCTTCAAGAGGATCCTCAGGGCTCAGTCCTGAGTTACCTCACCTACCACTAACTTCAAAGGGATTCAAGGGCACTCAGTGCCTCACTGAACAGAGCTTTAGCCTGTCGACATGTTTAAACTCCAGACATTTATTTTTTATGAATAAAATAACATTCTCTTCTATGCTCTCCCCTTTCACTAGCGCTTTTCTCCTTTCAGGCCTGATTTAGAAAAGGGCTAAGTACAACGAACACTTACTCCTTTCCTTTTCCGGCACCAATTACCGCTGACAGGCTCAGGGCTGAATGGTTCAGAGGATTTCTTTATCACATGGGTGGTCTTTGGGCTACAGTACTGAAACATAGTACTAAATTCAGCACTGTGAGACATCAGGCACAGAAGCAAAAGCAGAGGGAGGGCAGAGTTATTTTGTCATATTTTTCTAAATCAGACTTAGAAGTATGTTTCTGCCTAAGAACCCAATTATGGCTTTATAAAATGTGTCATCTATCTTATTATCCTGCAAGAAAGGTAATGACCTTAACTTATACCAGTTACTAAATTTCTATGGTGTGATGAAAGTTGTATCACAATTGAATCACTCAACCCCCACCACCACCCAAGATGGTTGAAATATCATATCAATATTGAATCCAACAGGAAAAGAGGTTGGTGAGATTTCCAACTCGGGTCTCCTGACCAAGGAACTCTTATCCAAACGACAGACTTTCTTTCTGTTCTACTTTATTTTGCATCAAAAGTTCTTGTATGACAAAATAGGACAAAAAGTGATAGAGCACACCCTGCCACTGCAGTGAAACCTATCACACTACGTGTCACCATGCAGTCTATGTGCCATCTTGAACGAGTAAGTCCAAACAAAGCACGTAAAATGAGGGCACTGAACATGGGCTTCATCTTACCTAATATCAGATGGACAACACCAAGGTAGCTGTTTTAACTCTCCTGTAGTCAGTAGGAAGAAATAGGAGCTTTTAAGAGATGTTTTCAGCTGTACTATTTAAAGAGTTTCTTTTTAGGATGGGATGAATTACTTTTCTCTGTTGACTATAAAAACGGCTTTGACAAATATCTTTAGTTTCAGAAGTGTAGTTGTAAGATATCTGATGTTAGGATGAATTTCATACATGTGTTAGAGACAACTAGCATGATAAAATAGAGGACCAAAAAGTCTGAGAATTATTTTAATGGTCTTAAATAAACAACTCAGTCAAACACCTATCTGTCTTTTACTGAAGTTTTAGCTGACTTGGCATGAAAACATTATGACTTAGACTGACCATGAAGGCAGTATTCTTAACATATGAAGAGATTCAAGAAGACCTGTGGTCAAGCCTGGGTGTCTCATGTCTTACAATTCCACATTTAACACCTTGGTACAAATTAGTACCCTATTTCATGATGAAAGGAATGAAAAGTATGAATTTCTTCTTCCAAGCACATCAAAAGATTTTGCCAACTATGAGGACAGATGATATACTGCATAGGCCAGACGACATACCTTCCTGGGGCTCTGGTCCCGTAATCTTGTAGAAGAAACCTTTATCCAGCTTTGTATCCCTGTTCCTTGTTCAGAGTGAATTTTCTGAGTCCCCTACATTATGACATATCAGAGGCCTTTTTCTTCTCAACCATATGAGCCTCTCTCTGCTCTCTAACATGACCATATGGCCATTTCAATACTTGCTCTGGCAAAAGGAAAGAGAAAAGAACAAGCAGAAGGCAAGATTTTCTATTTCATCAGTAGAATAGCTTTTGTTGACTTAAGTCGTATACCAAATTATGGCCTTAGATGGTTGATGAGACTGTACTTTCAAGAGAGGTTGTATAGAAGACCAGTTAAAGAGAAATGTGTATACAATTATTCTGGATGGTTTAGGTTAATTATTTGATCTTGGATTAGTCATTAAAGTCAGATTTTGTAAAAGACTTCAGTACTTAAAGTATCTCGTTTCCTTTGACTTTTCTATTGAGTAGTGACAAAGACATGCATTAGCACAGAAGACGATGTGGTGATGTGATCCCCATCAGGATCAGGAAGGGCAGGACTAGAAAACACTGCCTTTTCTCAGGAGAGGACTTTGAGCCTAACTAAAGCCATGAGCCAAGCCACAAGAGGTGACATGCAATCATTTGTGTTGTACATGCTTAGTGTTTGGTATTGACTAGCACTAGGTCTGTTCAGCAGGTATTGGTGTGGTGTTTTTTAGTGTTTAAGATCTTGGTGTTTAAAGTCAGGTGTTTAAGACCTTGAGACATTTAATGCTTCCTATGTCTTATACACAGAGAAACTCTACTGAGTTTTCACTACAGGGTGGTAGGACCCCAAATGCAGGTATAGGAACATAATTTGTGGGTCCAGGAGTCCTTTGTTTGTTGCAGCCCTGTGCCTTCTCTACCTCTGCATACTGTACAGTGGACTCAATAGTGCCCTCTGTTTTTTGTGCTCCAGTCAGATAGTGAGTTTTTTGGGGCCAGGAACTGACTATGGCAAGTCTGTGCAGAAAAAAATCACAGTGGGGAACATATATGTATGTTCTCTAAGTAATAAATACTAATGCTGAGCATCCAGGGAACAGGGTGGGAGGAAACAGGAAATAAAACCAATTTTAGTTTCTGAAATGCTCTTTATATAAGGGAGAAAAGTTTGTTATTTCAATAAGGATGTCAACTACTTTAATGGCATTACTTTTTTATAACAACATGTTGCTGGATGGAGGGTTACATTAAAAAAGCTATGGTTGTATTAGAATAAGGTAATTGCAAGGGTCGAGTGGATGGAGAAAAGAGAGTGTTCCTTTATTGAAAAAGTTCCCTATCACATCACTTGTCCATTAGCAGCAGGGGCGGGGGCGGGGGAGCTCATTGCTTGCAAAAGGCTGGGAACAGTTACAACATTCCCACTGCCAGAATACTTTATTAGTATTCCTTGTCTTACAGCCTGGCAAGTGAAAAACTAGAGACCTGTCATCAATTAGAATGGTGATGATGAGCCAGCCTAAAATAGGCCAGTGAACAGGGTAAGTGCCCCTGTGGTTTGCCAATTACCTAAATTATTTGCAGTAGTTTTAGTGCACATCTGCAATGAATACAAATAGAAAGCACATGATGTCTGGAATGCAGCATGTTTAAGATCAGCTTTGGTGTTAACAGAGGAGGGGAAACAACTGACATGTTTTAACTGAAATGTTTCAGAAGAGGAGTTCTCATTCACATCTTTTCTCTCCCTGCCTTCACACATGTAAAATAGACTTTGTTCTGCTTGGCAGCCCTGTGCTTTCTATCTAAGGTGAACCTGGTGGAGAGAAGTGGGGCAGCTCTGCTGACCTTGCAGCATGTGCTACAGTGTCACTGGCCAATTTCACCAGTCCTTGGCAGTGACTCACCCAGAATGACCAGGGAATTGGTCCAGCAGGACTGACAGTGGAGGAAGCATCAGAGGACCTCAGGTCACCAAGGCTTTTCTCTTCCAAGAAAATTCTGTTGTAGACAGAAGGTGACAATGAGCAGAAGGAAAGGAGAGAGTTATGTAGCCCAGTACACATGAATTCAACCAAATTATAAAGGATGATGAAATAAATAACAAGAAGGGGGAAAAAAAAAAAGATTGATCTTTTATTGTGTGTTCCTTTAAAAGTATTTTAGAAGGCTTTGTAGTACAATTCAGAGAGAACTCTTACAGTGACTCAGAAAAGCTTATAACAATGAACTTTTATTCTTTATAGGGAAAACAGCTAGACTAACAGTGGTTTGGTGGTGGTGGGTAGACTGATCACTCTTTTTTTCTTGGTCTTCCTTTTACATTTCTCATTTTCTTTATGCCCTTCCACACTTCTCCTTTGCTTTGTATCCTTCCCTCCCACTTCTCCTTTATCTGCTTCAGAAATAATTAGGTAACTGCAATGTCTTGACATTCATAATTCTTGTATCTAGCCATATTGACTTTTTTTGGTATTTAAAATATTACATGAGTAACTATTGGCATCTCTTCCAGTTGTCTGCTGTTCCTAGAAGACATTTTGAAACATATTTTATGTGGCTTGATAAACATCTGCCTTTTAAGTAAAAAGCACCAAATACTATACAGATTTGGAGTGCTACAAAGGGACGTATAACTATAGTCTTCTCTATTCCTCTTGGTTTTCATATAAACCTTGAGGCTAAATCCCCTACAAATATCTATTCTTGGTTAAGAAATAAAAAATGTAGATTCTTAGAATCTTGCCACTTAACATGGCTGGCCTCACCACTGTTTAAGCAGACAGACTAGGACAGAAGAAATAGGTAGTTTTCTATATAATTTTGCTCTGTGCACTCAGGGTATGCATAATATGCGTCAGTAGAACTGGCCTCCCTACTAAAAGCAGATGATTTTGGAGAATTAACACAGAACCCCAACTCACATAGAGGAAAAGCACAAAGATTAATAGTCTCTCCGGGGCAAGTATCACAAACAACAGGCTAGGAAGCCTTGACCACTGCAACAAAGCAAGTTCTAAGACCCAAAATGGGAGCAGAGATCATTATTTGGAAAGCAGCTTTCTAAGACAGTGCTAAAATGTTATTTGATTTTACTCTGCCTACCAAAGACAGTGACTGCAGCTTCTAAAATGAGGAAAATAAAGAATTAAGATCTTGCAAGTTTCTTAGAACTTTAAACTATGCAAAACATTCAAAAGGAGTCCACCATCATTGGAAACAACCCCCAAAAAAGTCTCAAAATCCTTTAATTCATGTATAGAGATACTATAGAAGTGTGGAGTAGAATTTTGGCCACTTTGTTACTTAGGGCACATGCTGTTGTCATACTACTAACATTAAATGGGCTGATTCATTTTGCAGAATATCCAGTATTGTTACTAAATTCCATAGTGACTGTTTTATTATGCTAATTGATAATATATTGTGCTGCAAAGATTAAAGAAAAATGAAATTAAAGCTACAAAATCAAAGGGTAACAACTTTATAATGCCTCTTTAATTTAGTGAAATACAATTAAAGTCATACAGAGATAGAGTTGACTATGAATACCAAAATAAATGTAATTGACAGAGTAAATGTTACAGAGCAGGGCTGCATAAGAGCAAAAAGAAATGTCAATAAACTTCAGTGCCACTGAGCTGTCTGGACAGGCACATTGAACAGCACAAGTCTAAGTCCCTAGGGATAGCCAACAGCAAAGCAAGCTATGATGAATGTTTATGAAATTACAAGTAGATAGTATTGGAAGGGTTTCATTTTATAGGCATGCAAAAAGTACTAGAAATGCAATGTGGACTGTAATTACAATAGAAGCTTGACAGTGCATAAGAAAAATGCTCCATTGATTGGAATAATTTGAGCTGAACATACTGCAATTTGTAAAACCTTCAGTGCTGGCAACATGGATTTAAAAAATGGTTTCTTATAGGCTGTAATCTGCGGAGAAGTTGCCCCGGTATTTACATAAAGTTTTCTGAAGTTGGTAGAGACATTGTAGTATAACTTTCCAATCCATACCATAGTAGGCCAGTAATTCAATAGCTCTATGCTGAGCAACTTATTAAAATAACATCTTTTAATAGACCAGTTCCCCTGACACCTCCTTACTGATTACATTCTGTCTGGGAGAACAGCACCAATCGTATTTATCTGTATATCATACCTTCAAACTACTTTTGTGGACTGCTGGGATCAATAATGGTCTACAAGGTGTTTTCAGTGGAGATTGCCAGTGCCAATCCAATTCTGCTGTTTGTAATTTGAAGGTGTTACCTTCTGCAGACCTTGTGCCTATAATGATAAATGAGTCAGTCATGGTCTATGTCTCACGAGATATTCATATTTATCGCAAAAATCATTAGCATAACTCGAAATGAGTTATGTTCCCATTGACTGTGTAGTGTAAGAAACTTTATAGAAGTTACACTTTTTAATTTCTATATTCTTATCTCTAGAAGCAGCACTTATGGATCCAGAAAAAAAACCTTCTTAGGGTACCTTCACTAAACCTATTCTGTGAAAAGAAAGCAGGAATCCTGCCCCTCCTGCTGTCAACACAGAGTATTTTTCAAACAATAAATTCTCAGCCAAAGAACTTGTGAAGTTGCCTGTACCTGGCTGACTGAAGTTTACATTAGGATAATCAGGTTTTCTGGTTTTACATAGCCAGGTTCTCGTAACACAATTCTTCTTAGATTACATAGTAAAAACTGAATAAACTTGTGCTGGTGTATTCATCTTAGCTTTTTAGACATATACAATGTAGATTTCTACACATGAACTAAACATTTAAACAACCTCTATAGCTGGAGGGGAAAACAATAGCTTCTAGAAAGTGTTGCATTTCATCTAAGGAAGATGCCTAAAGTAAGTTGGATGAATCATGGACAGAATGTGTCTGAAAAGCTCAGATAGCTGATAACTACATGCTGTCTACACTGTGAGCTTTTGATAATAAGTAAAAGGAGTCTATTGTTGCTGGTCAGGACAGTGGAAGTTAGAGTTATATGCTCCCTAGAAAGCAAGTTCTGTTTATGAACAATTGAATTAATCAAATTTATTTACATTCCCCCTCAGTATCACTTTTATTCTCATTTTTCATCAAAAATTGGAGAGAGGAAGAGAGAGGGAGAAGCTCTTTGAAAGAACTCAGTAGTTGCATCCTGCCTCAAATGCAGGGGATCTGCATTCAAGTCCTACTCTGAGTAAGAATCCTTGACTTATTTAAATAGGTCTTGTATCACAAACCGGTATTTTTCCCGCTAATTGTAGTTCTTGTAAATATTTCAGTATTTGAATTGGCTGTACAAGACAGTAACAGACTCAATGACAAAGCGCACAATAGTAAATTAAGCATTCTCAGACTGGTTTTGGCACTGAGACTCACTAGAACACAATGACCCACCTTCATGCTATTAAATCTTCACATTCAGCAAAACATAGGGACTGCAAGCTTTGTCCTGGGAATTACACCTGTTTCAATTTAATTCCTGAACTGTGCCTGGGAATTGTTTGGGAGTGCTATTCAGTCTGGGTTCAAAATAATGCCAGGTGCTACACTGACAGTTTAAAGTATACAATTAAGTTAGAAAATTAAGACAATCAAGGCCAGTGATGGCCTCAACAAGTCTGGATTTTCTAGTGGAAACTGTTGTGTTATAAAATGCATAATTTGTTTTAGTTTTCATGTGTAAATAAAAAAAATATTGGTTTAGATAGGTAAATCAAAGTAAAAACAGTGAAAATGCAAGATAATGTCAGTGCCCTAAATTATGGTTTACAACACTCTGCTGAAATACAGCCAATTCCTCTGCAATTTTCAGAAGGCAGCTTATCAGTGATGGAACCAAAATGATTATCACAAAATGAACCAGAAACTTTTGACTAGTGAAAAACTCTTATAACTGCCAAAAATCCCAGATTAGGGAAAAAACATTTAAATATATGATTAGTTAATGAAAAACAGACTTTTAGAAAGGTGATACTTTTGATAAGTTGCTGGGATCAAACTTCTTCTAAAGCAACAAAATGAAAAGATATAAGGATAATTTATCTGAAATAATGTTTTCTTGTTAACCTTCCAAATTTTGATTCAACTCAGTATTAAAATTTCAAGATTAGCTATGTCTCAAGACCTGTGAATATGTAAAAATTATTATAATTCTGATGTCAGTGTGTTCTATAAATTATAGGATTTCAGAAGTAGCCAAACTGTACTATGCTAAATATTTAAAATACTTTTATAATGCCCAGGGATGTTAAATGGCAATGCTTAATTGAATAGAGAATAGTATAGACATAAACAATAACTCTCTCATCCACAAAGTAACCTGAAATCTAATCAATTTAAATAATTGCATACAGACCAAATCAGGGATGTATATTTAGGCTCAGAGTCATACAACCTTCAGATTGTAAAATAAAGTTTAACTTACTTTTTAGGTAATCTGTAAGTCAAGCAAGGCAAAATGTTCACTTTCTTAAGCATGTGTGCCATCCTATTTACAGCAAGAGAGAAATAAGACTCAGAAAGCTTTTACTGATGGATATGAAGTTCTGACTCCAATATCCACAAGGTAGGAACTGTCCGAGTTTCAGTTACAGATTTCTTTGCCAGAAATGTGGTACACAGGAAAACAGTTATAAAGACTAAGATATAATTTTGCATATGAGATAAAGAATCCAAGAGCAGTTTATGCTCATTGCATATTCTTTAGTAGTCCAACAAGCCAGTAAAACTCATTTCTGAGCCCTTTGCGAACTGATGACATCTTTACAACATGAGGGAGCTAACTAGTGTGCGGGTTTCTGTATTAATCTGTGGGTGATTGAAATGTCTTCCAAAAACAAATGTACCCAGGATGAAGAGAAAGTGAAAGCAGTCTGTATCTAGGGAGGAGCTAAACATAGAAGAGCCAAGATCCAGAGTTCTCCTCTGGAGAGAACATAGATGCCCATTCTTGTGACAGCTGCAATTTCCTGTAAACCTGTACAATAAAAATGGCTAGGCCCTGGATGAAATGCTATGTGAGCAGTGCTAACTCAAGAATGATCCAAGTTTGGGTTCCACCTCATCAAGAGGAACATTTCATCTGCAGCTGTCAGTGGAGGAGATGACGCCCAGAGCTGGTGCCAGCATGCTAGTGAAGGCAACGCCTTTAAAACATCACAGGAAACCCCTGAGAGGAGGTCAGTTACACGCTGGCAAGTTGAATCCCAGATACTTGAAGGTGTATCTCAACAACAGCAAAATGATGAAACCTTTTTCCTATGATAAGAAAACAAATTGGATGTAATAAAGCATGGGAATGCAATAAAGATAAGATTTATTTCCCTGACTTAAGAGGAAAAGGGGAGAAAGAGCTATTTATCTATCCCATAATTCTTTTGGTGTGATATCTGAAAGTCAGTTTTTAACTTTTTCCTTCTTCATTTGCAAAAAGGAGCAGCTGCAGAAAATCCCAAGTCTTCACTGATAAGTCTATAGAGACAGAATCCCTCTGGCACCAATTGTGACACAAATTTATCTGCTGTGGGCTTCATCACAGTGTGATGACCAAACAAATGTTCAGTTTGCTTCTCCCAGTCTCTATCAGAAAGCCACAATTTGTAAAGGTGAGCTGCACCTGTATTTTACATGTGGTTGAAAGATGTTCTTGCCAAAATTTTTCTCCAAATATTATCAGGAGGGTCTCGTTTCTTTCTTTTTATGATTTGAGAGACTGAGAAGGGAGAGGGTCTTTGTTTGAGGATTTTTGTTGCACTGAGTCAAGGCTTGACAATAATTATAAAAGTGCATCTGGAGGATAATTCTGATGCAGTGTAATCTGATCCAGCATAACAACTAGGTATCAAAAAAGATGTCAGTGTTTTAGTATTGGTTCTTTTTTGACGTAGTTTTAAAGGCAGAGAGGAGTGTCTGACAGGATACTGACCTGAGGGTTTTTTTTTTTTCAGAGTTAAAACTTGAAAATTTCAATTTACCCTACATATTTACATTACTCTGAATTGAGCCACTTTTCAGGACCCTTCAAAGAACTGAGCTAGATGGCAGAGACATAGTTGTCCATATCCCAACGGAACAGCTGGGACCAGTATGTGCTCATATGCCTCAAGGCTCTCTGGTATAGACAACATTGCTAAATTTTGGTACTCAAGATGAAGTCAAATATCTTTCCAGCTTATGTAAATCCTCTCTGTGCTCTACACCAAGAGATCTTCAGTCTCCAGTGCACAAAGCTAAAGATTGTGAATCTAATGCTAAATTAGCAAAGAAATGGAGGACTGTGTAAAGGTAACTTATCTCTTGCTTTGTATAACTGATTTGGGTGATACTGTAAATGTGTGATCTATGTCCTGGCAGGGAGTCGGAGACACAGAATAATGAGGGATACTTTTAGAAACCCTTTAGGTACATGTCTAATACAGATCTTTGCTGTTGGGACTGGTCTTGTTCTGGTCTAGCTCCATAATATTTATATGTTGTAGATATACCATAGACACCACAGCCTCTAAAACTAAAATTTGGTGTATATGTCATAGTCAGGTTGCCTTTCTACACTCAAAACTAGATTGGATTGTGAATATTTTTTTTAAGTTTATTCCATTGTCACTCAACATTGAACTCTGGTAGATTTTAAGGACAAGTAAGAAAAAAATTGTAAACACACTAAGTTTTGGCACGACTATATTCACTTTAATATTTGATTTTTTTTTTTTCAGAATTATAGATAGATATACTCATCCACTGCATTATACTCATTTAATTAACTAAGAGAAAAAGGAGAGTAATTTCATGCAAGAGAAACATTTACAGTGTACGGTCAACGTTTTTGGGAATTTATGACTGACATTTATTTGAGGTTGTTAAGGAGGTCTTGCTCTGACTAATAAGTCCCTAGAGAGTCATAATTTAAGCCTGATGGATTGATTACAGCAGATAATTCCTTGTTTCTCAAGCATTTTTAGAAAATTCCTTGTACTCTTCCTCCTCAGTTGCTTATAAAACATATTATCTTTTTTTCATCTTTGTAAAATGTTAAACTCACCATGCCTTTATATATCTGTGTTACATTTTCACTAAATATTGTCTAGAGTAAGTCTCCATATCTACAATTTCCTTTACAGTAATTTTTTACAGAAGTACAAGTGCTGATTTAACTGGCCATAAAAAGAGAACATTTATTCACAGCATCTGGCTTATACGCTATGTTCAGAACAGCAAGCGTTTTTGATTGAAACAGCATTGGTTCATCTAGACCATCCCCCTACCTATGTTACTGCAGTTCATATCGCACCATTTAATTGAAAACTAAGCAGCCAAATGAATACTATTTTGCAGCATCCAGCATTTCTCCCAAAAGAACAGTGAAAATATATTCTAGGAACTAGAACCTTCTGACAAGAGACATTTACCAAATCACATTTCAAAGAAGAGAAAAAGAGAAAGAAAAGGATTTCAATCACGTTATAAAGTACAAAACTCATGTTTGCTGTAAGTTCTGATGTTCAGATCTATTTCTTTCTCTCCATCTCTCTCCAACCCCTTCGCTTCCTGTGTCACACAACATTTATTTTCTCAGTTTTAATGCAATTTCAGTATATTGGATTATGGGTGAGATAACTTCATTGGTACAACTGGCAGTGTGAATATCATTATGTTTGTACCTACGTTTTTTTACAAGCCAAATTTTCAATTTGGTGTATTCCCAATTTTTTAACTGGTGTAGTTAAGATAACAAAAATACAAATGTATAAATACCACTTTGTATATTTCTAAAAATTTATTCTCTGATCTGTTGTTCACTCGGATGGGTATCAGAGTCTTGTCATAGCATGATAAACACTCCATAATAGTTTAAATATTATAAAAAATACAAATTGGTAAATAAATCAAATATGCCTAGTATATGAACCAAAAATGATCAAAAATCAAAAAGAAATAAAAAATGTCTCGTGTAATATTTTATTTCTTTATCATAAACTATTTTTGGACCGTACTGCACATTTGTCTCCTCAGCAAGGCAGAGAAAACTTAGCTTAATTTTCAGGTCATGATTAGGACTTAAAAAATTATGCAGACAGTTTAATTATTTATTCATTTCTCCTTTTGATTTAAACACTTCACATCAAAGAGTATCTGTCTACATCCTTCCATAGCATTGACCTAAGCTTTAAAGTGCAATAAAGCAAGGTTATGTAATCAATTGAAATAGTGGCAGCATGCTTTCTCCAATAGTGATGGCATCTCAGGCAAATCAGGAACTGGCGGACTCAATATGGATTATAATTCTACTCCACACTGTATTTTCCTCTGAACAACACTCCAACTCCCAGAAGACAAATGTGGCAGTAAGCTCCATAACGAATTACTGGAGAACAGAGGAGGGAAAGAAGGCTTTCTCATATAGGGAACTTTAAATTCATCCAGTCCCTTTTTCATTGTCAGTAAAAAGAGCATGCAAGTCCCACCTTTTGACCCCCACCTTGGGCTGAGCATCACAGCTCTGGTGCAACAAAAAGTGCTAACATAGACGAGCAATCTAATGGGATCTTCAATAAATCATTAGCCCATAAAACTTTCACTTTTCTCAAAGACCCGAGCAAACAGCTTGATCTTAGAGTAGTCATTTAATATTTTCACATCAGGAAGAGAAAATACACTGCTGATATATGTGTTAATATATTAGACTCAGTATAAAGGATGCAAACTGAGAAGAATGTTTGCATTTGAAAGGAAGTGACTCAATGGAATGTAAATTCATGGACAAATAAGAGATGACTCCAGTGGACATAGAAATGGGCAAAGTCCATTAGATGTTCTTCCTTGTTTCAGACAAGTTATTAATGGTTGTCCTGGTTTGAGCAATGCAGGATTAATTTCTCTTTCAGTAATTTTACTTTTCAGTAAAGTCTCTTCTAACGCTAGGGAAAACTGCATTTTTAAAATACTCTATCTAGTGTCTGAATTTGTGAAAGTATTTACTTTATAGCCAGCTATGGTATGTGGGTTTCATGGTCTCCGTGTTTTTGAGTTGGGCAGGTGCTGGGACAAGGAGAAGCAAGACCTAGGCATATGACCCAACCTAAAAAACAGGATTATTTCATACCACCAATATCACATTCAATATAAATAAGAAAGTTTGATGAGGAGTTTATTCTCTTGTATGATGGCTGTGATCCTGAGAATTTCTTGCCTTAGCACCTCACCCTTGAGGCTTTCCCTTCCTCCTAAAGCTGTAGCACTCACCATGTCCCACATTTGTTGTCCACTGCTGGGAGTGCACAGCTTCCTACTGATAGAATTGGCTGAGTATAATGCTCATCTATTTTATTCTGGTATTGGGATTACGTTTTTTTTAGTATTATTAATGTTAATTATTTAGTATTATTCTATTAAATCTGCTTATATTTCAACCCCCGGGTTTCTTTGTTTTTTCCCCAATTCCCCTTCCTGGGTGAGGAGGAGTCATGGGGTGAGAGAATAACTGTCTAAATGACAATAATTTTTTGTGGGTTTTTCAAACTGTAACAGTGGTAAAGTGAAAATCTAGATTCACAGTAAAACTGAACATTACAAGGATCTATACCACTAAATGAAGTTCTGTGACAGAGAAATTGAATTAGGAAGGCTGAAATCACAATACAGTAGTGATTTCAAGTCCACGTCTGTCATTGATAATGTCTGTTCTCAACACCTTATCACATCAGATGGCCTACCTCTGACGTACTCTTCTAGACTTAGAAGAACTGGGATGAAACTACTGCATACTGTATTTATTATCTACTCTTATATCTTAATGCATGCACCAAGAATATAGCTGGTAAAATGCAGGAGAAATCTGCAATGATACAGTAAAGAAGGAGAGACGAAAACATTGAATGAAATGAGATATTCTTTGATGAAATATAGTACATAGCAAGCACCTGTCTATTTTTGTTGTTCCATGCTTACCAGAAAAGTAATCTGTTCATTCTTGATTGAATTTGGAGAACCTATGTAACATCTCACACCAGCTCTGATTAATGTTATTTAGTTTTTGTAAATGACCCGTGTCTCATTTATACTTTAAAAAAAAAAAAAAAAAAAAAGTCTCATAGACTTTAAGTTAAACAAGGCAGAGTATTCAAAGCTCAAGACCAAAAGTCCTCCAAGATAATTGAAAACCCATTTCTAACCTTTAGGTCTAGAAATAAGGCTTTCATTTAGGAACGAAATTCACTAATTCCTTTAATTAGGTTGCACACACAGCTTTTTACTGATTGAAAAAATAGAAAAGAAAAACCTCAATCATAAATATTCACATTGCCAATTTTAAAAATATCATGTCTAGTTTCCAGCAGATTCACTGCAAAATACCGAACAGCCACATTTAAAGTACACTAGAAGCAATAAAATATTTCTGAACTATTTATAGTTCCATAGGCAGAAAAGCTCCTGTAGAAATTCTCAGTGTTTACACCAAAAAATAACCAAACCAAAAAACCATTAAGAAGCTACTGTTCCTTGAGTTCATATAATCATTGTTTTCTTCCTAAAGAAATACTAAGAAACATTTTAAAATTTTCCCCCCCGAGTTCCATGATGACAGTTGTTACTTGCCATTGAGTGCTAAAGTGGTCACCTGTAAAAACAGGTAAAGTATACCTTGAAGCTTACATACACAGTCCTAGACTTTTGGTGAATATGATGGATATGAAAGAACATGAGTTTAACAATCTGCACATGCAGCTTTGGGAAATAAAATTCATGGCCTCAATAACTGCACTGAAACAGGGCTTAGAAAAGTATTTTTTACTCCAAAACTAGCCACCTTCTGAAACTATAAACAATAATGTCTGTTCCTGCATTTACTCAAATAGAACTGTAAACAATGAGCATTTTTAACGCAGCTTTAAGTGTTAGCCTATATTTTAGAGGGCATGAAGCTCATCGAACACTGCAATGTCAGTATTGCAGAAAGTGTTTCCTCTGTAGGTCTTTGATGGGAAGAAATGTTGAAGATCACCTTCAGATATCCTGACCTCAGGGATAGACTCATCAGCATAGTGTCTCCCTTTGTAAACCTTCTGTCTCATTCATCCTCTCTACTTCACTTCTCTTGGTCTTTGAACCCTTGTTCTCTCTGTAATATATCATGTCACATTTTTCAAACTGCAGTATACGTTAAAAAAAAAAAGCAAGGAAGCAAACAGAAGATGCTGTCTGGTACTCTATTCCCAACTGTTGGATAATGGAGAATTCTCTGCTGTTTTTTATAACTACTGGATATAAAACTGGCTTCAGTCTCTCTTCCCAGTCTTCCCCTTAGCTTTCTTTCATGACCCCACTTATTCTCCCCTCTTCTGCTGTTCTTGTGAAACAATAGAAGAATGCTGTTTGGACCGTAACGAAAACCAGATTCCCCCTGTATCACTGATATAGCCTAGCTTTCATGACATGTTTCAGTCAAAGCAGTCACTGTCAGATATTTGCCTACCTCATGAACCACAAGGCAATCAGGACCTCCTAACAAAAAGTATCTGTTGGGAAAACTGTCCATTGATCTACTGATAACACCTGTTTAAATGTAAGAGTTTATATGTAGGTGTTGATAGGAGGAATAGATGACTACTTGTCATTACAGCAGATGGAGAGATCTCCTTTTTTACCTGCTCAATGACTGTTTGGGCCTAGTAAGAGATTCCGCTGATCCATCACTGTAAGTTCAACTCAGTTGCCTATACGGAGACTTTCAGTGCCATCTGAGATCTCACATGTTACCTTGTCAGATATCCAGCTGTTTCTATACTAACTTGAGTGTCCCCTGGAGGTACTGCACAGCATCTGTCAGGTCTAAGCAGAAACCTTCCTTCTCTGTGGAGTCTCAGATGGCAGTAGACACAAGTCTGTAGGTGAATACTCCAGGCTTCACTGAATTTATTGATAGCAACCATAAGGAGGATCTAGACAAGTGTCTTGCATGTACAGTCATTTACATGTTGAAATTGATAGGTTAGGTGATTAAAAGCTCATCTCCACATACACAAAGGAGCTCAGAGGCCTGACGGCTGCTGGGGGAACCCAAATAACCCAGTCAGAGCAACAAGTCCCTGACCCATTCCCTTCCAGGGCATCCCAGGAGGGTGTCAGCCCCATGGGCTGGACATGAGACCCGTCAGCACCAGACAGTTGGATAAGCTCCCCAGGCAGCCTTACAGATTGAGGATGGATACTGTCTTTAGAGATATGAAACTTGTTATGGGATGCAGGGGAAAAGCATCTTGGAAATGCACAAGACTTATCATGCAATGTTTAAGGGAGGAAGGGAAGGGGAGAATAAGGTGGTCTGGGGAGGAACAAAAGTGGGAAAATAGAGGGATAAAGTGATAAACCAGCCAAACAAGCACATAAACAGGCTGCTGGTTAGTACTTATGCCTAACCATCGCTTGCATCTGATCTGCACAGTCGACCCTGACTTCTCATTAAACTCAATTTATAATTATTTTCCTGAATGAGGGTACTCTCTATTCTGTGAGAATCTGTGTGTATGGAGGTCTGAGTGCCAATAATTGGTGTGGAGACCATGGGTCATAAGCACTATGTGCCCACAGTGTCAGAAACTGGAAAGACCAGAGTGTGTGTACCTTGAGTGGGTGTACCTTGAGTGGGTGTATACACATGTTGATGTGCCATCACTAGCAAGAATAAAGCTGGACTAGCTGGTGAGTAGGATAGAAACTTGATAGTCAGGTATTAAAGTAGCTATAAGTCTGGATAAGATATTGGAGAGACTAGAGGGTTTTAGCACTGGCTATTGAAGAGACCAGGAGGTCAAATTCAGCATTTGGGGAGACTGTAAAGTCTGACAGTTGGCTACTGGTAACATCATAAGTTTTAACCAGCTACCAGAAAGACCCATTTGCATGTGAGCGTCTGTACATGAAGCAGCTGGGATACCAGGGGATCCATTTGCCAGCTACTGGTTAAACTGGGAGTGTACGACCAGCTGGGGGGATCCACAAGGCATGTGTCCATGTGTGTCTGTAGGCCTAAGTAACAATAGTTGAATTGGAGCTGTGGGCCTTGGGGATTCATGTATGCACATGCCAGCAGCTGGGATGAGAGACCAGGCATCCAGGGCCAGCTACTTAATAGATCTGGGTGTTTAAGGCCAGCAAGTGGACACATACTGCATATGTATATATGTGTATATATTTCCTGCTAACAGACTTTCATCCGGAACAGCCAGAAAGGGGGATGGGATCAGACCATTTGAGTTTAGATCCTTAGTTGTTGCTGGAATAGTGATTTTGTTCTTGATCTCAGCAGGTGCTGTTCAGAGCTGAAACTCGCTGAGTCCTTTGAGCAAAAGCAATTTTGTGTCCTTAGGAATGGCAAACATATACTTTCTGTTGACCAAATGAGTTTCTGTATCACTGGAGGACTCTGCAGGCATAATGCCTGTGATGTCTTCGCAGCCATAGATGTTTCTTAGCTTAACCACATCCTCCTGCAGCTCTCATCCCCACATTTTTGACAATTTCTTAGATGAAAGCTTTCAATACACCTACAGCAATGTCCCTTCCACCCTTGACAGGCAGAGTTCACACAACTTCCCAGTGAAAAACATTATTTCAGACATCCTCAGAGGGCCCTTGCAACTGCAGGTAAAATATCAGCAGTCTGGCTTTCTGGTTGTGTTTCACGTATGATCATGTTCAGCTGCATGTTAACCCCACAGTTAACATGCTTCCCTCAAATTTCTCCTTGGAAACTCCTACTTTTATCACCCTGCTCACACATGACTTTTACAAAATCTTCACCCAAAAAGCAGGTCCAAAGAACTTGGTTTGAGTAGGAAAGGGAGCCACTAGTCATGGATCCTATTAGGGACCCTCTGTTCCCTGCAAGCAGACACCAGTGTGATATACTGTCCACCTTAAGCAATGAGACCCTAACTTCCAAAAATACCAGTCTCTTAAATTAAGGAACTTAAGTTCTCTTTACTGCTAAAAGTGGCCAAAAAATCCATTGAAAACTTTCTCTCTTGGTAACTTTAATTATTCATGTAAATACAAGAGAAAACAGATAGATGATGCTATGGAACAGTTTCTCTACACATTTGAGTCATCTGATTTTCCTGTATCCTACCTGAAGCAAAAGCTATAACACTGAACTCATGGCCCCTTAGAAATCTGTCCATATGTACTATCTGACTCTTCAAGCTTCACCATTCCATAGTGTGGTAACAAATACATAGAATTTTATATAGAGTGGTAAAGGAAATTAAGCTTCCTCCCCATAGAAACATACTATCTTCCATCGCTTACAGGAAGCTTTCTTCCTGGAAGATTTTAGTTGAATTATGAGCCTTTCTGATAATCTGAGGTAAGGTTTTCAGAAATAGAAGCCTAAAGTTTGCCACTTAAATCCATATTTGGGTCTCTTCCTGATTAAAAGTTCATTTCTTTCAGATTGTTTCAGAATCAAAGACCGCATCAGCAGGAGCGCCAGAGACCCCTGAAAGCCAGGCAGGTGTTTTAATAGGACCTTATATTTATCTATTCCTGAACTTTTATTTTTGAAGGGTTTGTTCCAGCATTCAAGTTGTTTCTTTGCAGGGAAAAAAGTAAGGGGAAACTGCAATAAAAAAACAAACAAAAGAATGACTCTCCAGTTCTAAAAATCTTTGCCTACCCTTTCTGATGTGCATCTCATTGCCGGCTCGGAAGGGAATGAGCTTGCATAATGAATAATAAACTCTGCTGAAGCTCAGATCTGTTATGCAAATAAACATATTAAATGAATGCATTTTCCATGCAGTATAGCTTCTGCCAGGAAATTTGTTGAAAACATTGTTTTGCCATTGACAAAGGCAATGTGCCAAATACAAACCTGGTGTGAGTGGGAGCAACTCGACTGGTTTCAGTGGCATTGTGCCCATTCACACCAGGCCTGTAATTGGCCTATTGTGCTTCAAAGGCTTTCATTATCCAAAATGTGCCAAAGTGCAGATAAACAACTTCTCAAACTACAGAAGAGCTTTTTCAGGGTCAACACTAATTTTCATTTCACTTAGCAGGCATAAACTCCTTCTGGCTGAGTTCAGCCTGTGGCTGTACCACCTTTCTAACCTACAGAATGAAAATCCTTAGGTACTCTCAACTCCTTCTCATCTGCAGAACTGTTAAAATGAGCCAGCCTAGAAGGCAGCAGCTTCAGAAATTGTATGACAGTAAAGGATGGGAAACTGGACTGATTCAATAAAAATTGACCTGACCTTCCTGTTCTGACTTCATCCCAGGCAAAATCTCTTTCAAGTTTCAGAAATGTTTTATTTACTCTGTCTCTCCACAAGTTATGTCAAATGTCAAACCAAAAGGCTAAGCATACAAAAAAGTATAAGACAGACTGTTTCTGTGAGGTCTTTAACTTTGTTTTATGGTTCCAAATTGTGTAAATAAATATCTTAATTTTGTGTGTTGTGCACACAGACTAAGTCATACTCTAGAAGTGTTTGAAGTAAGCCCATGTAATTTCAGAGAGAAGATGAAATGTTTCTGAACTCAGAATTTCCTTTATCTCAGATACACCAGACACCAAGGACTATCCTGATGACTGTCATATAAAGACATGCTAATAGATGTCAAATCTGGCAGTTACTAAGGTGAGCAGTACAATATTTCCCTTGAGATAGGTCTAGCAGTTTTGTCACATTCTATAATCATTAAAGTAATATGGGTATCTAAATGGTTAAAATATAATGTTATGCAATTTAGGAGAATCAAAGACTAATATGAGGCTTTTTGAGAATTAACAGAACTGTATACAGTATAAGAATAGTAAATCTGATAAGACACAGTTTCTTATTCAAGCTGACTTCTTCAACTTTTTTTTGAATGTAAAAATGAAGATGGCTGCATAAGACCAGGCCACCTGTTACCTGGGAAACAGACCTGATTTTATTGCCTTGATTTTGGGAGGTTTACATCCCAAGCTGTCTTCATCCAGGCATATGAAATCCTGATGCAATTTGCCTGACATAGAAATTACTGACTTTCATAACATTTTCATCATAATTTGAGTTTGGTTTTCTATTTCACCTACCTTTTTTACATTAGAAGCGCAGCTGTTACATATATGAGCAGCTTAAAAAACAGGTTTCTTGCTATACAAGTATGGCATAACAGCAAATAGTGCAATTAAATCAAAGCTGCAATAATCTGCAGTTCCACTGACAGATATCTACACATAACTTCAATGTGACTTATGTGCAAAGATAATGAATTCTATAATGCAAATTTACACAGGGGTCAAATAAGGAACTTCTTTGTATTTGACAGTACATTGGGTATTAGGTATTTGTCACAAAATAAATAATTCATCTCACATAGCCACTTGCTATGTAAATGATAGTCTATGTATATTAAAGCATTTAGCACTTAGAATAAAATGGACAGCTGGGGCCAAATGAATATCTCTCAGGACACATTACCATTACAGTTCCCCTGTGAGTTTTTAACTATTTTCACTTCTGAGGGCTGTCATGAGGACATTAATTGAATAAGGCACAGAGTTTGTTCTAACGTAGGCAGAGCCACAAAAAAGAAGAAAACAGTGTAAAGTAGTACATTAATTTCAGATTCCACTTTCCCCCATTGTTAATGTTTCCTAAATCCTTGGTGTAATTTGGATAAGATTCAATTTAGGGAAAAATAAAGGCTAAATATTTTCAAAATATCAAGCAGATGACAATCAAAGCATAATTAAAAAATGTTTAACATAAGATGGGATTTGGGTAGAATTTGAGGCCCAAATCTACCCCTAAATTCCACATGAATTTAGGACTCTCATAATATATTTCATTCCAGCCCTCTGATAGCTTCTTCTCCTACTCAGTCCAAAAGTGAACTTTAAACAGAACATGAAGATTCGCACACCAAAGAGTGGGCATGCAAGTGGATGGGTTAAGGGTATATCTCCAAACCCTACAGAGAGGGTAAACTGGAGCTCTCCGTTCTACCCAACCTTGCAGAAACTTCCTGTAAAGATAAAAGAGACAAAGCTGTTTCTATTTTCTGTATTCTGCTCCTGCAGTTAGAAACACCTTGAAAATCAAATCGTCTCTCACACAACAGTGAATCCAAGGAGGCTCCACTAAACTCGATAAAGTTGCTTGAGACTTATACCCTGGTTTGAACTCAGCACCTTCTCTCCAGTGGAACTGCACTGATGTAAATGGGACTTTTAGCATTCAATGGTTACTTTGAGCACGGTATAAACCAGACTGCACGTGATTTACTAATCTAGCTGTTACATATATTTCAATTATCTTTTCCTCAATGGTTTCAGGTTGCTTATGTGACACCTCTGCCAACAACCTAGGCTTCGCTAGGGCTAATTTAACAGACATAAATCAAATTATACAGAAATATGATATAATATACAAAGAAGTCATTTAAAAAATAAAGTCTTAACATTTGTGATTGTCACTGTTGTATCAGTGCAAAATCTAAGCTATGGTAAAATACATTATATAGCTGAAAAGAAAAGACAGATAAAATACTCTAAGTTTTTAATAATTCGCAAAATGTGTCTGTTCCAAAGTTAACCTCCTAAACCCCAAGCCTGCAGGAACTGTTATTTTTAATACTGCATACCAACATTTATTTCAACTTCAGTTTATATTATAATGATACTAGTTATCATAAAATGAGATCCCTGCTGAATTCAGCTTTGACTTAAGACAACGAAATTGTAAGAGTTACAACTATATGTGTCCTGGATTTTCAGTATCCTTGTTCAGCAGGAAAATTGTTAGCATAACCAACATTTGACCCAATACATTCTCATCCAATTCTGTAAAACAAAGGAAAGTGGAAAATAATGTTAGATTAGCAAAGATACCTAAATCTTTTTGTGTTTCTCCAAAGCAGAAGTTCAGCAGTTGAGAAGTTAGAGGTTTGCCTATAAATACAAAGAAAACCTTTGTCCTTCTAACTCATGGCCATTTGAGTTTTGGAGCATAGATCAAAGACACCTGAGGCAGCATTACTCTGGTTGATAAATCCATCTAGTATAGCACAAACTTTGGGAAACTGGAGTTTGGACCTCAGGTAGCAACAGTGGGATAATAATAGGCAGCACCAGGCTTTGCGCAGGAATCTGGACCTTACTATTCTTGTCAGGCAGACACCAAGTGAGCTGCTTCTGGGGTGTTCTTTGTTTTGCAGCTAAAACAGGTGGATGCAGTGCTCCACTGCACAGTCATTATGCCCTTTGCTACCTGGCTGGTTTGCAGTCAGAAAGGAAACTTGTCAGCGGCTGTGAGGGTGGAGAGTAAGGAGTAAGGGGGTTCATTTTGGGGCTGGTTAGGGTCATCTAAACATAATTTACTTAAACATTTTAATATTATAGCCTTCCTCACTGCTTTAAACATGTCTGTCTGCAATCTGATAATGCCTCCACAGTCAGCAGTGTAGAAAGAGGACCTTAGACCTTTTCTGCAATAACTCTAGTCCTGGTGGATTCAAACTCTCATTGGTTTTGCTCTCAAACTCACATTTGTAATATGTGACAGCTGGCTCAGTACTTTTTTATGCCATTAAAATCCAATGTCTTAAAAGAATAAGTTTAGTGAAGCCAAAACAGCATTTCAAACACAGAAAAGAAAAAGTGGACTGAAATCTCAGTTGGAGGGGTTTTCTCCGTGAGATAACCTTTCCTTTACAGCAACAACTGAAGAATACTAAGATGTGGGGCATGCTGTTGCTGTGTACAAAATAGCTTGGACCTCCAGCTGTGGAAGTTGGTGCAGAAGGCCAGGAACTTTTCAGTGTGACTAGTCCCACCTGAAGCTGATGCTTTGTTGAAATCCATGGAAAACAAAGAGGATTACAGATCCCCCTTAGGGACCATCACCTGTGGCGTACAAATGCAGTGCCCATTCCAGTGGCATGTGGATCACACGTCATGCCTCTCCTTGCAGATGAGAGGTGTTTCTGGCTCTCCTGGTGGTATGGGAAGACACAAGAAACAGATCAAAACTGTGAATTGAGACAGTTGCCAAGGGTGCCCTGACCACTGGGCTAGTGGGAGATTGGTCAAATACTGACATTTCTCTCTCTCTTTCTCTCTCTCCTGTGTTTCAGCAGCAGAATGCACAACTTCTTTGTAGACAGAAAGCTACATCATCTCGCTCACGAGCTGCTATCTCCCCTGCCTGTCTCCCTCTGAGATTGCCCTTTCTCTGTGTGCTCTTGTCATAGCCTCAAGGTCAAAAAGTGTGGAAGAAACATAATGTTTTTCCAGGTGTTTTTCCTCAAATGTTTATTCTCTGAAGATGCCATTGTTAAATACTGCACAGCAATAGGATAGGTTACCTGTAGAGGATGAGGATTTCATGCAACATACTGAGTTTTCAAACCTATCTTTATTTCAAGTGAGGGGGAGATATTGCTTGATGAAAGAAAATTCTGAGATTAATAACCGGAATTTTTTTTCAATCAATCAAAACATTTCATTTTGATTAAAGTAGTTTTGCAATATGATTTTGAGTTATCCCAAAACACAGTTGTCGCGGCTTAGACGGATTGGCCCAATCAGGCAGAGTGGCAGGTGTTCTCTCTCTTTCCTGCTTTGCTCTGAAGGGAAGCAAGAGATAGAGAAAAAGAGAGACTTAAGAGTTTAGAAGGAACTAAAACATTTTAATGGAATATCAATAAAAAAATAATAAAAATAACATAATTAAATATATACAAAATCGTATTAAGGTTCCAGGATGACATTTACATCATGAGCAAGCACTGGGGAAGTCCCAGACTGGACTCAGTGACAGATGGCAACTGGATTCCAGATCTGGATTCAGGATCAGGATCAAAGGCAGAGGAACAGACAAGGTCCACTTCGGATGCCAGCCATTGAAGAGGGCTGATCCTTCGATCCGTCAGCTTTTATACTGAGCATGAGGCAGATGGGATGGAATACCCTGTTGGTCAGTTTTGAGTCACCTGTCCTGTCTGCTCCTTCCCACAGGTGTGACCCCTCTATGCTTTTCTGCTTCTGACCCTCTAATGAGCAACAAGGCAAATAAAAATGTTGTCTGGCCTTTGTTGTTATAGCAATAAGTATAAGCAGGAGTCTCCCTGCATACCGTGCCTTGGCATCAGCTATAAACATGGGTATTATCACTCTAAGAGCGAACGGTTTTCTGCACAACATGTTGTTAATTTCAGCAGTTAGAAGAGACCTAGCTAAAAAGTAAAGTTACTGAATAAAATGGGTTCTGTTTTACCTCAAACCAGGACAACAGTGGACTGGACAACCAGGACTACATGCAATAATAGAATAGAAGAGAAGCTTGGTCATTTCGAAGGAGAAATTAAACCATCTTGTTCTAAGAATGTCAAAATGCAGATTTTGGTTTTGTCAAAATAAAGAGTCAATTGGATGTGCATACCTCTACAAAACGTTTCAATTTCAGAAAAATTATTTGCAAGCGGAAAGTTCTTCCATCTTTTTTTCTGAACAATGTTAAACAGACATCACTTTCACAGGAAAATGGAAGGAAATCAACCTGCACAAAAAGTAAATACATGGTTTCCATTTGTTCATTCTTGTGTACATTTTTTCTCTTCTGGATCCAAAGACCATTGAAGTTAATGGAGACACTTACCATGCCTTTAATTTTTAAGCAATTGTTGAGACAAGCACAAAGCAGCTTATGTACTTCCCCTATCAGGCTCCTTCCATGAACTTGCATGCTAATCCACAGGTTAGTAATTCTGAGGTCTCTCTTGACGAACAATTAGTTCAGCAAACTGTGAAGTGTTTATTGTGATGTGCAAAACTTTGGCAAAAATATTCCCTAACCCATTTTACCTATGAAAGGAATTTGAGTTGTCGATCCCAAGAGCACACAGCACTAATCTGCTTCTTATATAATACACTTTTCCTTTCTTTCTCACTTTGATTACTTCTGAAGTCTAGTTTGTTATTGTTCATTATTTGTTATTGTTTTATTATTTATTATTCATTTCTTAGTTTGCTCTGTTATTTGTCTTTCTTTTTTGCGTGCTTTATTTGTTTGCATTCTCTTTCTACAATATTTTTCCTTTTGCTATTATTTTTCTTCATTAGTTGCAGTGAAATTTTACCTCTGCATATCATGTAGCTTGTTTTTATTTCATTATTTCCCATATTTGTGTTACAGTCACCACTGCTCAGCCTCACAGTCTTCTAAAGGCAACTCTTATCGATACAACACCACTGAACTCCACAGATAATGCTTTATTAAATGTTAGACTGAAGCTGAAATCATACACAGTAGGTAGCGTAAAATCATTACCAGCTTGAATATTTTTGAGGATCAAGATGATAATGATAAGAGCAATGTCCCAACAGGGGACTCATCACTTATTACTTAATCCACAAGCCCCCTACAGGTGTGTTTTGGTGTCACTGAATGCCCACCCAAGGGTTATATGAAAGCCTGAAGCTAAGACACATAAATGGTTCTATAAAGTTCTTGTAACACAGCCTAAGCTCTCTGTATTTCAGGGAATTTATGTTATTAATAAGAAGTTAATGGGAAGTAAAAATATTGCTTGGTAAATGCGTGCAAAAAAGCCTTACTTTCTTTGTGGCTCTCTTCTGTAAAACGGCTCAGAAAATAGCACCCCACACTGTCTTCTTTTTTAAAAGTATATGTGAGTTATCTCTCTTCTCTATTTTATCTGAGGAATATTTAGATATGTAATATAAAAAAGATTTGTAAAACAAATAGTGGTCCCCACACTCTGGATTTCTCCAGTCAGAGCAAATGTAATGTTATTCATTTCATAATCTGGACTATATTTCAGATGTGAAAGGCCAAAGTAAGTTAATATTTTTCTGAGCAAAGCTATCAAGCAGACAAACACTATAAAAATGTTATATGGTCTTTCCTTCTCATCATGTTAGTGTAGATCTTTGATCCTCAGATCCACAGTTTTAGACTCTTAAAGGACTGAGAAGATCTATCATTTCTTTAATAATACTGGTCACTTTCATGAACTGTGAAATGTCCTCTACCTAGATGATCAAGATTTTCAGGCTGATTTATGTCTCTCTTTTGAAATACTATTAACCTTTTCAAACATCTGTACTCTACTACAGGTCTGCCTTTCCCTCTATATCTGTTAGAAAATCTGTTCAGGAGTTACCTATAGAAGCAGTTGAGGTTGGGTTTTTGGGTTTGTTTTTTTTCCCCTTTGGACCTTTGCATAAGCAGGTCAAGTCCAGTGCTCTCAAGTCAGATCAGTGTTACAGGAGCATGGACTTTGCCTGTCGTAGCTATTGTTCAGGGAAGGGATTGTTCAGGGAAGGGATCCCCACAGTGAATCTAATTTGTACAAAATAGCAGGGCTCCTCACTGTCTGTCACTTTTACTATACATGTGCAAATGACAAAGCCTTCAAGACAAGGCTATACTACATCACCTAAAGAAGCAGAGGTTGAGTCCTAGCCCTAGTTGAATTCCCATAAATCACAGTGGTACCAGGCTTTTAGCCACTGCCATACAGAAGGTGTTACATACCAGGGACTGAAATTGCTCACAAGAAATTGCTCACATGGTACTTTTGTACCATGTGACCATGTTGCACCATTCTGTAAATCACATTTAACATAAAAGCCTTATTTCAGATACTTCAGATGCTGTGAATTACTATGTCTGATAAGACCAAATCTCTAAATTTGAGGTACCTTTCTCCTCCAACATGAACAGGACACTTAGAGTCCGCAGCAAGAGCTTCATTAAGTAAGGTGTTTAACAGAAGCTTCCTTCTAGCTAAGTTTGCCTAGATGATGTAAAATTTCTCTTTATGGAACCCACAGGCAAATACATGAAATACATATTATGAAAGAATAACGCTTAATAGATTTCACTGAGACTGAAGCCTAGAGAACTCTATTGATGCCTAACGCAGTCTGACAGTGAGACCCCTCTAGTTTCAGGTTGCACTTCTGTGACCATTTCTCTATGTAATTGCTTTTGTTTCTCATTCTCTTTAACATTAAATTCTGCAGTTCTTGCAAGTGGTCAAATATTACCCAACCACACTGATGTAAAACCAATGCAAAAAGGATTCTATGACTTTCAGCTAAATAATTTTCCTTAAAAAAACTAAAGCATGTAGTGGATGCCTGAGAAAACTGAGGGGAATAGTAGATATACGAATCCTTCTATTTCCTTCCAGTAGCATGAGGTAAATTGCACAATAAATCAATTTTTATGGATGCTGTTGACTTGCAACATTTGCTCCTTTTAAAAATTAATAGCTGAAATAATGAACATTCTCAAAAACTCTCTGAACAGCCAGCTTGATTAATTCCCTGAAATGAAAAGCAGTTGACAGGTGCAATACTCTCAGCTGTAATTTTCTGTAGCCTGATCAGACTACAATCTAAACTTATTCCAGTAACGCAAGTTTTCTTGCTTTGGTTTTAATTTGTGGGAAAATAAACAAACTTAAGTCACACATTGTGCTTTGCTTAGACATGTATGCACACACATCTATAAAATATTCCTGTAAAATTAAATAAAGTTTAATTTTTGTGTAAATATTTTGAAGGCATAATAGCAATGCACAGTGCAAGTGTCATCACTTCATATTAATATTGCATTATTGACTAACTGATAAATTCCTCTGTATAAGGAAATGTGCACTGCATTTTGAGCATTTTCTAGATAGTGGTCCACACCCCAACATAATGGAACCAGGAATACCTCCTCTGAATGAACTGTAGTTACACAGCTTCCCATCAGTATTTTCAGTGACCTCCCTTTCTGGGTCTCATTATTCATAGTCCCTTAACATATGAGCAGGAATTAAACATGAAAAAATTTTAACCATTTCTCTTTCTGATTTTCTTTTAGAGCTGGAATTAATAATACTGTTGTCTACAATGGGAAATATTTGTGATATTTGTGATATATTTCAGGTTAGGATAAAAAATAGAAATCAATGTTTTGGTTAAGCATGAAGCCATTTACTTAATTTTGAAAAATGTACATACAGTTAAAAATATCCGAAATGTAACGCTATTCTATGTTCTTTGTTGTACTGCTTTTTATTTCTAATGGAGATATTGGTCTGAAATAATTGAGACAGATGCCTGAAGTCATGATTAATGAGGCTGCCTGTGATAATCAGATGATCCAGGTAACTCCATCCTGCATCACAAGAAGTGGATGGACATGAAAAATAAGTGAAAGATGTTTTTAGTTTCATTGCAATCAATTTGATGCTCTTACTTATTTTTCATGACATTAAGGTCCATGGTGTCTGTCTTTTCACCTATGGAAGCTTTGTCTCCGTTATTCAGAAGTCTTCTCTGCTGACCAACAATTTTGTTGTTACTGTGACAGGACACTGTGGAGGCAACTGTATTCCATGTTCTGTTCAGGCGTTCAAGTAAACAAAGCTATATATGAGTGTGTGAGTCAGACTGTTTGAAGGAAACCTTGGTGAAAATTTCAGTAGGCAGATGGGGACATCATCTATGTTGTTGTTGAAGTCTTCCAAGATAATAAATATTACTGTCTTAATAATCATGTTAGGTAACACCTCTATCACCAGCTCTTGGAACTGTTAAATGTCTGGGGGTTTTATAGATTAACAAGATGTCAAGGCTGGTCTTTCCTGTAGTCTTACAAAATAAAGGGAAATACTCAAGAGAGCCTGCTTCAACTGAATTCATTTAATGTCTCAAATATGCAGTGGAATTACACAGAGTTAGTTAATAAAACCATGCAATCTGTTTGTCAAATACATCAAAAAGAAATTAATTTACAAAAAGTAAGCATTTCCACTGCAACAAGCAGACTATTTTTATAAGAAAGGCTTCCAAATGCATATACACTCCATGAAAATAAGCTATCAGAAGACAGAGGAAGAGGTAACAGGGCAAGATGGGCTTAGAAATTTGGCTCTCGAGAAAAATCCTAAATTATCAGTAATAAAAAGCATGAAAACAAACTTCTATTTAATAGTTAGACAAAGTGAGAAATATGAAGCTTTGCTCCTAGCTCAGCTCTAATCAAGGCATGCCTCTTTGTTCAACTAAAATTACACTGTGTCCCCAGAGGACTAGCACATCTTTCAGAAAGCGGAGGAACATCAAGGTCTTTAACATCTGTCAATATATTCTTGCTAAGAGCTAAATTCTGGGCCTGTTTAGGCAAAGATGAAGGCTGAAGGATTACCAAGTTCTCAGAGACATCTTGCTTACAAACAGCAAAAATCTTCGCAGAGCAGGGTGCTTTTCAGTGTTTCTTGGCTTGACCGAAGAAAGGAATAGCTTGTGTCAGCCATAGTAACTTGCTCTTGGATGTAAACTAATTAGAGCAGGAGAGACTGAACCCCTCCAAGTACACACCTAGCCTCATCCTCATCCCAGAAACCTCTGCAGTCACGATTGTTCTCTTCTTTTACATGTCCATTGTGCTTGAGTAACATAGCTGAAACTTAACCTGACACTATGTGTATATAAGTAAAGGCTGTGTAATCACTTTAAACATGCTGAATCTGTATTAATTATGTGCATTTACTACCCAGAATTAGTCTGGACATTTGTTTAGGTTATGAAACATTGATTTTCATGGTTGAGGGGAGAGGGGCAGGAATGGGGATCTTAAAATCAGACCAAAAGGCAAATCACTGAAAGTGGCATTTTATAAATTAAAGTACATCAGCAGCAGTGCCAGAAAAACATGTCAATGAACAGAATAATATTGTATTACAGGTTAAATAACAATGCCAATAGGAAGACAGGAGGCCAGGGTCAAATCAACAATCTTAAAATTTTGTTCCCTGACTCTGTATAAACACACTTGCATCCATAAAATGTTAACTCCAGATTTATTCAAAACTCAAGATGGATGAGCACTTCACCTTTTTATGATTAATTATGGACAGATCTGAGCACTAGGAATCTCCTCCAATAAGCTTCTTAGGCCATGAGGAAAGAGAATATACCCAGAAATACCCAGCTGTCAGCTTTGCTGGAGTCATTTACTCCAGGGAACCAACTTAAGGCAAAGCAACATGAGGATGGAAGCAACATTAAGGAGACTAAAAGATTGTCTGTTTCACATCTTAATTGCTTGAGCTATTAAACAAACACATCTGGTGTTGATGTCTCTTAAATACTGTACTTTTTATGTATCATGTATGCCTCTGTTAATGCTTTAATGAGCTGCTCACTTTGAGTTTGGAGTTAGGCTGCTAACTTTTTTTTTCATTTTCTAATGCAAAACTTATTTATCTGTTTCATGATTTCATTTTATTTGTTTTTACTCTCAACCTTTTGGGCTTTACATATTGCATTTTCTATCCATTCATCTTCCGCCACGTCTCTTTCCCCTGTTCTTTTAAGAGAAATTAGCAAAATTAAATAAAGGAAAATTCCATTTCTGGCAGGCATGAATTTGTTAGAGTGAGTTAAAGGAGACAAGTTTGCAAAATTTCATTATGGAGCCAAGTAATTGTTAAAAGAGATGCTACTTCTTATTTGTTCAATAATGCTATTATACTTTTCGAGCTTTATGAAGGATTGATTTGATAAAAATATCCTTGGAGGATTGCAACCTTGAGTTGCCTTTTGTTGAGGAATTTGCTGGGCCTAACCTAAAAAGATATTGAAATGGAAACTATGGAGGATTCGTATTTGAAAGGGGATAAATTTGTGCAGACATGCAGAGTAAGCGTTATTGATAAATTTGTTTCTAAGTGTTACAGGCTACAAAAGGCATTTCCACTCGACTTCCTGAAAATATCCTGTATTTGCTAACCTTTAAAAATGAAAAGTAAGTATAAAAATTACATGTACCATATAGGGACTGAGACTGACAATTACTTAGAGGTCAAGGATATTTTAAAGGCACAATCTTATGTTATTATCTGATAACATAAAAGTGCCAAACTGCAGAAGGTATTTTGGCTAATAGAGCTAAATTTTCCCTATCACTCTGTGTGAAATAACCTAAAAGGAACTGCAGTTCCCCCAAGAATAGGCTGGCTGTTTATTCCGTATGGGAAAAGTTTCTTGTTTTCACATAAAAATATGATGTATTATCCTCGCTCTACCCAAATTGCAGCTTGTCCATAAGCTAAAAGGAATAGAGAGTAGGCTGTCTCTTCTTCCTCTTCATACATACCAATGATGTTCTGTCAACAATATAGCCTGCAATGTTTTCTCTGAAATACAGAATGTTTACCTACGTAAATGTCTCTCTATATAACATATATAAATCTTTTGTTCCACTTTACAGTAATATAGATGAAATAGTTACTCAAGACTCGTGAAAACCAATGTTATACCTTCCTGCACTTTAAATCTATCTCTTGTAAATAGTTTAGTGGGTTTTTTTAGTTATTTTTCCTTCTGCAAAATAGCTATAAAAGCAACATACATAAAGCAGTTATTGTAGCTTTAAGGTTTTGTATTTTTATTTTCCCAAAACATTCTTTCTAATATGGTTAAACTATGAATTATTTATTATGGGATTAATCATTACGTTCAGACTACTAATCTAAATTTTGTGGTACTGAGCTTTTAGAGTGGAATGATTTACCTTGACTACCATTTGAGCTTTCCTGCCCTTTACTATACACTGACAATGTTTGCAACATTCAAGGTTTGATTGTGTTTTTATCTATGAAAAGTAGATTTTAGCCTTGTTTAAATGGAAAACAAAGTTCAGATAGCAATGAATATAATTTACACTGCTCGGTTCATTCTATCATATTCATTCATTCAGTGGCATTTGGTAACATTTGCATCATTCGCAGTGGGGTTATGTCAGTGCTAATGAAAAGCAAAAGCAAATATTTAGTCCCTTATTAGTTTGAAAACTAGCATACAGCATAAAAATCCAAGTCTAAATTTCCAGAATGATTCTATAACATGGTAAATTTCAGTTATCCCTGTCCCCAAGGCTCCCAAGGAGAGTGTCTGAGTATGATTGTATTCCTTCCTTACAGAAAGGAGCAAGCAAAAAATAAGACAAAATAGTTATCATAACAAAAATGAATGGTTATTATATCACTACAGCTTTTGCCTGTACAAACACAGCAGTCTAACAAAATCCATAGTTACCTATGTAAACTCTTTTCAGCATCTGGAGATATGAAAATGCATGGGATTAGCAGCTACATTTTTTTTCTCCAATAAGCCCCTGCTTTAATCAACTCAGCATTTCTGATGCCCATTTATAAGAACTATCTGTTTGAACTTGGATACTCATTCTTATGTTTTGGCACCATTTTCAGAGGACATCAGTTTGACGTGGCTTGCTGTAAACTGCACTTTTCTTCTCTGAATCAGCGCCTTTTTTTTTGGTTTTCCTCCTAAAATCTACAGGACTGATTAAAAAAAGTCCTCAATGTTTATAAAATTAATGTAGCCCAAACACTTATAAATTTCTCTGCAACTAGTATTCTGAAGGCTAACAAAAAGATATCCAGTTCTTACTTTTCACTCATTTTCCTCTGTGGAAAGAATTAAAAAACTAGTAAATTGTTGAAGTGGAAGTAAAAAGAGAAATGAGCAATAGAATAATTCTGGACATTATATCTTGCCTGATTAAGGACCAATAGATAATAGTCACCCAGTCAATTCCAGTGGCAGCAGGGTAGCCTTTCTGAATGAAAAACTATTTAGTTCAGATTAATTATATGCCATAGACAACAAAACTCATAGAAAATATTGCTGATACACAGTATTTTTAGATAATTAGAAATGTGTTTGTGAGGAGTCAAAAATTATGTAATACAATGTGATATGTGTTAATTGTAACAGTAACTGAACTGAAATTAAAAATATCATAGAATAGCATATTCCAAGAATATCTTGTATCAGTCCACAGCAGTACACACACGGATGAAATGCAGCCACAGAAAATACAACAGGACTGACAAACTCAGGAAGCAACGTAGTTCATCAATGTAGCCTGCGGTAGGATCCAAACCACATGTAGCCTATTTTCCAGAACCACCCATGAGAAGGATTTTTACCTTCTGCATAAAACCTAGTGCTCGGGAGATTACTTACATAGAGCAACAGGCCACTGCTGGTTTTATCATCACTTTCAATACATTTGAAGATATCTTTATCCTCTCTGCAGAAGATCTTTTCTTTCAATCTTTTCTCAGAGACCACATTTTTCAACTCTTCTCATTTCTGATGGTTTTGTTTTGTTTGGGTTTTTTTAAGAGCTTCTGTTTTACTGGTATTATTCTTTTAAGATGTAGTGCCCAAAATAGAACATAAAATAGAATAGGCTGAATAAATATTAAGGGAAATGTAAAAATTGCATCCATGTGGTATATATTACACTTCAGTAAATAAATACCTACAGGAAGTTTATCTATTTTTACAACAAGGTCATAACATCAACTGCCTATGTACTTCATGACACTGTATATTTTATGCAGTGATTTTTTAATTTTACAATAGACATATTGACCTTAACTGCACTACCTCAAACTGGTCTCTCATTAATTCCTTTTGATATAGTTTGGATGTTTCTCTTTTCCTTAGGATCATCTCCAATTTCATTTCCATCCTTGGAAGTCCGTACTTTTTAAAAATGTTCAACCACATGTAATTACTTGTGATCCACAAAAAATATATTCCCTACTTTGCTGACCTAATTGGTAAACAAAAATACTGGATGCCATTGTGTTGGAAGAGCCTCTTACAAATAAGATTCTCTCCCACTCCAGTAACAAAACATTAACGTAACCATACCTTACTCATTTCTCCCAGGCTATATTTTCTTTCTTTAAGTATTAGCACATTTTGACCATGTAAAAAATCTTGCTAATATATTACATATGTCTCCATCCTATGTTTCACACTTGCCTCTTCAGGAATGAATATGATATGGTTTAAGCACATTTGTTCTTAGCAATGCCAGATCTGCCTTCTCTGGACTTTCATAAAATGATTGTTTAAAACTGAGCTGTCATATCTTTGTAGGTGCCAAAATTAGGCTGGTTTGTCTATAGCTCAACTGTTTTCCTTTCTGTCTTATTTCTTCCTCCATTTTTTATAAAATAGTACTGTATTTGCCCTTCTCCAGTCTTGTAGGACTCTGCTTGTCCTCCTAGAGTTCTTGAACATCATTACTAATGGTTCAAAGACAGTTCTGGCTTAGTTAATTTCATCACATCCTGACAACTTGGCTGCATCTAAGTTATTTAATATTCTTTAACCTGTCCTTTCTGTGTTCTGACCTATTCCCCTACCTTTTGTTAAAATTAATTGTGTTAAAAATTAACTGTTAAAATGTAGTATGCAAAAATCACCTCTGCGTTCATGCAAATACTGCATGAAAAACTGGGATTTTAAGCTAATTTAATTCAACAGAAAGGTCATACTGACAGCTGCAGCAACGGAAAACCAATCCCAATAGGGATAGATAATGCAAGCTTCCTCACACTTCCCTATCCACCTATTAGTTCAATATACAGTGAGAGGATGAGGTTAAAAGGGCCATTCAGTCTTATGGGCCTGCAAGATCTTTGATTTCTCCAGAATATGGCCAAAGTGCGCTGGAAGACTTATTGCTTTTTGCAGCACGGACATTCTGTCCTGAAAAATTGATTTAAAATCATAATTTTTTTATATTTGCTTCCCAGTGTAGTGACAAATATTAACTGCCATCAAGGGCTGTGTTTAAAATGGTACTTTGGATATAAAAAAATAGTTTACAACAATGAGCAATTTAACAGGAATATATTAATTTTCTCTATCATGTTCTTACAGAAAGCCCCCCAAATAAATACAGTTGTGTTGCTTCTCTGTCTCTCTCCTTTCTGTTGATCATGTGTTTTCTGGTGTCTGGCTCTATGGTATCATGTAGCTATGGAGAGCAAACATGATTCTCCCTTTTAATATAGTCCTTTACACAAGTTATTACTTTGCTATTAGAGCAGGGGCATCACTGCTCTAATGAACCCATCAGTACACTGCAACCTAACACCAAATCTAAGTCTGTATATATATTCAGACATTTTCTGTTAAGACCTGCCATTAAAAGTTAATCTTCACTGTTAGAGACTTAACCATCACAAAACAGGTATTTGTCCTTGTATTTGTAGTTTAGTCTGTGGAGGAACTAATCAGCTGCATCAGAAGTGGATGCCACTGGACAGTACACGAAACAATCTGTTATTTTGTGTGTAAGGAAGCACGCAATGCACCGTTTGATCTAGTTCCATGGGAGGAGGCTCTGGTGAAGTTAATGGGATCTGCATTTTGTCTTTGCGGGTCATATTCAATTTATCACTACCAAATCAAATCTCGGGAGCACCATCATTAACCTCCACTGGGTTAGGTGCATCCATCAAGTCCTCCATCTGTTTATCATTATTATACAGGAAGTCATCACTCTTCAGGCCACTGCAACTATTAATTTCCTACACATTAGAACATAAACCTATATTATCCATAAAACTCAGTAGTGTTGCAACATCCACAGGTCTACATAGAGTATATAAATGAGTAGCTTGTGATTTTGCAGGGTTTTGAAGTATCATCTGTGGTAATATATTTAGTACAGCCAGATAAGGACTCTGCACTAGATAAATGCTAAACTTCCTTTGAATAAAAATAATATCTTCTCTTCTGTGTTTTTAACTCTTTCCTTTAAAGAACCTTTTAATGAAATTTCATACATTTAAAAGACTTGATGAGTAACTTATTCAGCAACTTATTCATCTATTCTCCACTCAGTGAGTGCCAGTAACTCCTTTTAATGTCAGTGAATGCTATGTTGCATGCATTTATAATAGAATGTACTCCAACGGTACAGATTAAAGGATTTCATAGAAACTGCAGGTCTATACACTCATTTTCAGTAATTAATATTCCTAAAGGTAGGAAAAAGAGCTTCAACAGCCTGGATGTCAACAAATAGTGTCAACAGAATAGACTCATCCAGAAAAAAAAGTTTAGCAAAAAGTAAAAAGCTATCATCTTTTGACCGAATTGCTTAATCTCATTTCTTCTACATTTCAGCATTCATGTTGATTTATTTTCAAACAATGAACTATTAAAGTGGCTGCTATTTAAAGGTCAAGAGTTGCCATGTCATAAAATTGGTTACACCACAGTAATTTGCTAAATATTGCAGGTATAAGAGGGTGGCAGTTTAGTAATATATGTAAACAATGACTATAAACTATCGATGAGCCCAAAGCACTCAATAAATAAATAAAGTGAAGTCTATGATATTTGTGATTGGAACCACATAGATCCAGCCATTTATTTAATATATTTCCCTGTAATGGTTTGAGCCTACCCCTCTGCCCCATTCACCAATTTGGGGACAGTTTAAGAAACTTTCATTCCCAGGATATGAAGCAGAAGGGTTCCTCCCATAAAATATATCTTGAAAGGTAAAAGAGACACAAGCTACTGAGACCCACATCAAGAACGCAGAGATGAGGAACATGAGAAGATGGCCCAAGCAGGCATAAAGAAGGGCAAAAAATGTCCAAGGTGGACAGCACCAAAGTTTGGGGGTGGAGGGAGGGAGTTACAATAATGCAGGGGGCTGCTATTTGGGAGACCAGTAAGACTTCCTCCTGTGGAGAGGAAGTTCTGATCAAAATGTGCACGTAACTAGACTATTGTCTTCATGACAGTGGCCACTGTCAAGTGTGTAAGGGGAAGGAGATATAAAACTTTTTAAGTGGAAAAGTTAATGTGTTCACAACTCTTTCTATTACACTGTATTTTTGATGGGAGAGGGAAGCGGTTACATGGAAATGGAAACTGAAAAAAGGGATTCATCGTGTTCATTCAAGTATTTATTTACGTCTTCAATCAATTAACCCCAAGTGGATTTGAGAGAAGAAAAGCACCCAACCTGGCTGAGAGATACCATCTTTTCATGACTCGTTCACCCATTCAATTGACAGGACATAGCCAGGTGGACTTCAGTAGAGTTATTATAGACTGAATGAAAAGGGAGTGCACTCCCTCATTCAACACTAAGTGCTAAGAGAAGACAACTTCAGTGGACTTGAAGACCCTGGAGACTTCTCCTTCCCAGACTTTTAGCTGCTCTGCCCCATTTCCAGGTCCAGCCAGTGGCAGGGCTGTGTGCATATTCCAAAATGCAAATACACACGCACAGAATGCAAACATGGCCAGCCACATGATAACACAAGTAGGAGAGCGAGTCCTTTACTGACACCCCAGTTAGCATAAACAGCACTTACACAAAGGAAAATGCCACAGAGAGCCTCACCTTCCTCCTCTTTTCCAGACAATGAAGATTAAAGCCCACGAGGGCAACATGCTCTAGTCACAAGTTTTCTCTCATTTCTGGATGATCTATATATATTATCATAGACTTGACATCCATCGAGAATGCATTTCTGGCTCCTAAGGTCTCATGCCTTAGGGTCTTTACAGAAACTGGTCTTCTATTCTCAGGCTAGTGCGGCTTGTTAAAGTTCATTAACAAATATGCTTAGACACTCACACAGCCAGTCTCCTTTATCCGCTTTCCTCTCCATTGTTCCTCCCTAATCCACTCCAATTACATCCCCCTCCCTCTTTCCTCAATACTTGGACGTTCCCCTGAATACTCTATAACAAGGTTTGCACAGCCTCACAGCCCCCACTAACATCCCATAACAAATTTCACACAGTCCTTCAAGCCCTCTCTCCACCTGGCTGAACACAGTGATTTAAGGAATAGGAGGTAATGGCAACAAGTTCCTGACTGGTGCAGCAGACACATCTCCTTGATGACTACTCCACTTTCCCAGGTGCCCTTGTGTAATAGGTACGAGGCTCTGCAAGCAGAACTGAACAATAACAAAGAAGATAGTTCATCTAGCTTGGAGGGGTCGCCAAGGTTAAGTCAGCCTATGCCCTGCCTCAAAACTGTTTCCATAAAAAAAGAAAGATGGATGACTACCTGAAAGGAGGTTGTAGCGAGGTGGGTGTCTGTCTCTTCGCCCAAGTAACAAGGGATAGGATGAGAGGGAATGGCCTGAAGTTCTGCCATATGAGGTTTAGACTGGATATTAGGAAAAATTTCTTCATGGAAAGAGTCATCAAGCATCAGGAGAGGATGCCCAGGGAAGTGGTTTAGTCACCTTTTCTGAAGGTATTTAAAAGACACGTAGATATGGTGCTTAGGGACATAGTCTAGTGGTAGACTTGTCAGCATTTGGTTAAGAGTTAGACCTAATGATCTTTAAGGTCTTTTTCAATCTAAACGATCCTGTGTGTCGTGGGTTTGGGCCAGATTGGCCCAAGCAAGCCGAGCGACAGATGTTCCCTCTCTCCTGCCAAGCAGGAGAGAGAGAAGAAGAGAGACTAGTTTAGTAAGAACTAAACTACTTTAATGAAATATAAAGAATAAAATAACAAAAATAAAAATAATGTAATATATACAAAACCGTATCAAGCTCCCAGGATGACAATCACGTCACCAGCAGGCACTGGGGAAGTCCCAGACTGGACTCAGCGACAGAAGGGAACTGGATCCAGGAACACAAGGGTTGGGATCAAAGGCAGACGAACCGATGGAGTCCTCCTTGGACGCCGGCCATTGAAGAAGAAGAACAAGAGTCCCAGCAAGAGCAAAAGCCCGAGCAAGTTGAAGAAGGACTCGGAAGCCATAAAACAGAAAAACCGGATAAAACGGATGCTGACCCTTTGATCCCTCAGCTTTTATACTGAGCATGATGCAGATGGGATGGAATACCTTGTTGGTCAGTTTTGGGTCACCTGTCCTGTCTGCTCCTCCCCACAGATGGGACCCCTCGATGCCTCTCTGCTTCCAACCTTCCAACAGGGCAAATAACAAAGCTGTCTGGCCTTGGTCATTATCACAATAAGTCTAAGCAAGGGCCTCTCTGCATACCGTGCCTTGGCATCAGCTATAAACATGAGTCTTATCACTCTGAGAAAGAGCAGTTTTCTGCACAACATGTTGTTAATTTCAGCAGTTAGAAGAGGCCTAGTTAGAAAGCAGAGTTACTGAACAAAACTGGTCCTGGTTTACCTTAAAGCAGGACACTGTGAGATCACATAAGTGTCTCTTTCCAGTAAAACTCAGCAAAATCTTCCTTCCCCTTTTTCTCATCAGTTACAGCTGTCTCTTCCTCTCTTAAACTGAACAGTTGTTAATCAGATATCCACAACAGAGCAGGTATTCTTGAATTCCGCTTACCCTCACGCTTAGGTCTTCAATCTGTCAACATGCCAGGGCATGGCATGTAGCTTTAGTCTGCACAAGGTTGCAGTAACACCTGCCCAGCAAGGTGGCTGTGTTTCTAGTTCATTAGAGCAATCCATAGAGTGGGGCTTTCATTTATTTCCATGCAAGAGACTTCAAAACTGGACAGACTGAATATCTTTCTAGTCTAAGACTGGAAAAGGAGAATTCTTGTGTTCTGTTAAGGTTTGCACACTAAGTGATCTACAGGTGAGGACACAGCCATCAATACAGCCCACTGCATAGTTGTTAGGAGTACACCATAACTTTCCATAGCTGAGATGTTGGTGCATAGCATAGCTGTAGCTTGTTTTGTAGAAAGTATTAATGAGATGTCTGATGTTGCAGTTATTACTTCAGTAGATCCATAAGGATGAATAAATAATGAAGCAAAGGTATAAGAGAAGTCTGTGGGAAAAACTTTTGTCTCATTTTGTGGTATTCTCAACATTACCTCCTTAAAATGAATTACTTTCCAGAACAGTGGGTTTTAGCCCAATGTACCTACATGACTACTCGCATTTCTGTATTCCCATTTCAGCAGAAAACATAAAACAACACAAAGACTAATAGTTCACAGATTGTTTCTTTGTTTTCTTTACCTTATGTAACTATGAAGCACCTAATCAGTTTCTAGCTTTCTGTTTCTTTTCTTAGCCCCTGTACTAGTAGTCCACTTATCAGCAATTTTACTTACTCTACAGACTACCACGGCCTGTGCTGTTTCAAATCTCTCCCTCCCTCTTTCTCTCACAATTATTTATTTCTTCTTTTCTCTTTGGAAAAGCTGATTTGTCCAAAATTACCCATTTTTATTTTATTGAAATAAATTAAAACTGCATGAAAAATAGGGGAAAAAATAATTTTATCAGGAACATTTTAAAAGAAAAAGTTCCCTTCCAAATCATGTTTTTATCTTTTGTGTCATTTCCCATTGCCCTAAAATTTCATAAGACTTGGTTGAAATATGTTTAGTTTCTTAAAAAAAATAGGCAATTGTTTACTCAAAATTTAATTTGAAAAGCAGTTTTAACTAAAATAACTTTTTCTCTAAGGTTTTTTGGGGGGAGTTTTTTTGCAAACTGTCTATCTCCATATACAATGACAAAAGTAACATTTGCACTATGTTTAGCTGGGATTTAAAAAAAAAAAAAACACACAGGCTTTAAGAAATTGCACAACTCATTTCTGAAGGCAGAGGTTTATGCCATTTCCTAATAGGATATCCCTGAAAAACACAAACAAATTGTAGTGTGTCTATGACTAGCTAATATTTTCCAAGAAAACTATTCCTACCCGAGCTTTAAAAAATTTTAATCCTTTACAACACTAGATAAGTCAGTATTCTTTTTTTCACAGTATGGCAACTGAATAGAGGGGTTCTGATCACTCAAACCAAAACATCAAGCTGAAAAATTAAGACTACAGTACTGATAAAAGCTCTTTACATTTTTTCTGTTTTTTCATGTCTTTTTACTTGAGTTACATGTGAGAACAAATAATTTACCATAAACTCCTTGTTGTCCCTTACATTTCAGTTAATGGATTATGTCATGAACTTCTGTTTATATCACATCAAGTTGCTTTAATTCTAAATGCATCATATTTCTTACACTGATGTAAGTAGCAATTAATCAAAGAAAGTGTTTCTACATCTTTCTATTTTAAGAAAAAACTCTTTCAGAACCTTAAAAAAATCTGAGGAATTTTTGCAAGTACAACATTGAAGAAGCTATTTTCTAATGAGGATGTACCTTAATTTCCCCATCTATTCGAGTGATGAAATTTGTTTTATAATTCTAATTTTTTTTCTAGGCAATGAGTAAAAGGAATAACTAATATTTGTTTTCCAGCACACAAAATAAGTATATGAACTACATATTAGCTGCAAATATTTTTGTTATATATTTAGGCAAAAAAATGCCACCTGAAGTATGCATTACCAAATAATGAGATATCTATCAAAATTCAATTTAATAGTGTGGGGCACCTTTTTTTTCAGACTTTCCCAGATCGGTTTCATGGTTTCTTGGAAATGTTCAGATGAGATGAGAACATTCTACTATTTCAGTGGTGTAGTAACGAAAAATAATCAGACATCCTTACAGTTCCACATTTTGAGGCATCATTGGACACAGAGAGAAGTATGTCCCTTTCAGTTCTAGCAACTTAGTAACTATCAGTAATTGCCGCCCTACTCTTCCTTTCGGCATGTGCTCTCTTTCACTGGCCTTATCTCATTTTCCTCTCTACAGCAGGCAAAGGAGTGCAAGAAGGAAACATGAGCTTCCAGAGGAGAGGGGACTTTCTTCTAATGTAGGAAGACAAATTGATGACTGCCTTGGGATTGAGGTAAACCTCATCTCAGGGAAAGAGGAAGTACAAAGAAAGCAACATTTCAGCTGTTGTTAACACCTTTCGCCCTCTCCTGGAACATGCAAGGCCCCTCTCAGTTCTGCTTTTCCTTAGTCTAGAAGAAGATGTTCTGCCACTGAAGCAAAATTAAATTTTGTCTTTGTCACTCCATGGCAAAGAAAGCTTAAGACAGCTTTGACTCCTTTGGCAAACACATATAGAGCTTCTATTAACTTACACTAGCAGTAATAGAGTTTCAGAAAGTTTGGTCTTGGAATTACTGTTTATGATCAACTCTTCTTGCATGATAGATAGTCCACCATGAAGTCCATCGTAAAGAATGAATGCTTTTTCTGCATCAACTATGGAATGGCTTATGGCAATTATTGCTGATTTCTTGTCCATAAAGAAAGTGTTTGTTCATGAGCTAAACCTAATAATTATGTGTCTACAATGATCTACTGTCTCCTCATTTTGGAAAACGCTGAGCATACTCCTCTTTTAGGGAGGTATATCTAGACTTACTGATGAGATGTTACCACCCTAATCACTAGCACAGTCAAAGTCTAGTCAAAGACATTATTTCACCAATTAAAGGTACATAAATACATAAACAGCATTTTTACTCAGGTCTAGTCTGCCTGATTATGACCCAATAGCCTAATTCTGTAGTCTGTGGGTAAATGTATGCTCAGTAATCTGCTTTTGTTCATTACAAATATATGACATAAAATAATCTCAAGACATTCAAGACTGAGTACAGTTCTTTATTGCAGACTGGAAATAAATGTAGAACTTATCTTTTAGCTCTTCTATAGTGTCTCACTCTTTTTCCTCCCCTTCTTGTATTATAGGTCAAGTCTGGATTCAATACGAGTTTTTACTGGTAAGCAGAGGGGTGAAAAAACATTAGAGTAAAGCACTTGTGAGGGAAAAAAAGTATCTTTATCCAGATCAGACTGTTAGCATTATCTCAATTAAAGTGTTTTATTTTAGACCAAACCTAAATTTAAAGAACCCATCTCTCTTCCAGTTATATTCAGAATGCTGAAAGTGAGCTGTTCTAGTGGCAGAGAATGTAGCAAAACATACATCATTGCTGGAAAAGCCAGTTCTTAAGAGTCAGCCAGTGCTTTGAACTCATTGTATAAAAGGCACTGAAACTATAGTCAAATTACACGGATAAAATGACATGATGAAATATTTAAATAGAAAGAAAAGAATATCCTGCCGTTATTTCATGTAACACTTAATAGGCTCCACAAATTAAAATGTCGTGAAATGGGTATGAAGCCATAAGAATTTGAGTTACTGCCTTGGAAAGAGTATTGTATATGTGTTAAGACTAACTGGTTTAAATAATCCAATTGACAAGATGAGGTTAAAAAACTGGCATTTTTCTGAAAGAATTTCTTAAAAGTGGGCAGACTGGAAGGTCAGCAGTTAGACATTATAGTAATGGATACCATGGAAAAATTAAAACCAGAAAAGTTTCTGAAATGATAAGAGATGGACTGACCTGGAATGCAGGGGGAGATGGGTGAAATGGAACAGGGAGCCAGAAGAGACCCAAACCTGTTCTTATCACACTAGTGTTGATGGAAAAACCACATGCAGTTACTGTTTTCAATTTCCTTAGTGTGCAATGTTATGCTGTATTAAGTGACACAGGATTTTTTACTGTTAAATAAAGATTTATTCTTTAGAATTTGGGCTGTGGTCCTAAGAACTTGGTAAATTCAACTCACAGGACATTGGACTGGTTTAAATTTCCAATGATATAAATGTATTTTTCTAGTTGCAGCCAGTGTTTGTCATGACATTTTGTACTGAAACAGTTATTGCCTTTCCCCGTCCCAAAATACACACCTTTGTGGTTTACAAAAAGTGAAAGTCTCTAATTTTGAAATTTCAACATGTAGGTACAAAATTGCTGTACTAAACCCAGAACGATCAGAATAAAAACAAAAAGCCTTATCAATCTTATTATTGACATTTTTTACCATACAAGGAATATATTATCTATTTCATTAAGTTTTGCAGGTAGAATAAATCAGAAATAATTGTATTCTATTTATAGAGCTGTGTTTTCCTAAATGACAGCCTAATTCCAGCATCCTGATAGGTAATTTTTAGACATATTTGGTCATAGATTCCAAGGTCTCTAAGTCCTCCACACAAGTCCTTATTCATCAGAACCCAAATATGTGATTTATGTGAGACCCTCCACTGTTGGAGAACTGCCCTCAGTGAACCAAGTCCAGCTGCTTTTCATCCTTTTTGCACCACTCATAAAAAAAGAAAGATACCAGAAAATTTAGAAATCTGCTTTTGCATGTCAAATTTTTGTCCAGTTGTTGCTACCAATCTTGGCGTCCATGTTAACTTGTGCCAGTGAATTCCATCAATTGCACGTTATGAAACTGTATGTTTTATTTTAACACTTCTCTTGGTTTTGCTGTTCTTTCTACAGATAGGAATAGATTAACTTCCTCAGGTTGTTGGTGAGTGTTATGTTCCCTCCCTTCTTTTACTGTGTGCTTTTCTGTTCTGACTCTTGGTCTTTTACTTCAGGTCTTAGTTTGCCATAAGGTCTTTACAAGTGTTTCACAGGATGTAGCTGGTGGGTAGTATGTAGTGTGCATGTCCTATCAACACCTATAAATTTGTTTTCCTGGTCCTTAAGTGAAATAAAAGACATTTAAAGAGTTGCCTCCATTCTGCCAGTGCTACTCTTTATGAGGTGAGCAACAAGAGGCAAGCTTTTAGGTCAACTAATATAGCTAAATATCCTTCTTCCATTGAAATACAAACACATATTCCGTTTGATTACTGGGAATCAGTACCAAAGACCATCAGATATTAATAACTTTTGATCACAACAGATTCAGACATATAAATCACAGACAAAAATCTCTCCACCATAACATCACCTTTTACCTGAGTATTCAAGCCTCCCAGAACATATTCACCATCTCATTTAAAAGAAAAAAAAAAAAGTTTTTGTAGCACATAAAGTTTTTCAATAATAATATCATGCATCAGATTCTACAGTCCTTAAGCAGTCTTGTTGATGAGGTCCAATATGAGGTTTACACATGACTGCATACCCATAATCAAAAGCCAGGCTTGACTGGGAAGGCGGGGAGGATGACATTTTGATTGTATGAAGGCTCTAATTTTTCATAAACTTGACAGATAGGAGAAGGGAGATATGAGAAATGCAACTTAGGCTGATATGGCAACATCTGGAATACAGAGAGAGTCAGCAGCCTTTGGATGAGATTTCCAGCTCAAATAAAAGTAAGAGGGCTGAATAAATCAAATACACACTGTTTAGAACTAGCAGGGGCACTGTAATCTTTTCCTTCCATAGCTTACTTGTCCTTTATGGATGTGAATTAAACAACCTAAGGCGATATGAAGAAGCTGTGTGAGATAACCCCCCAAAAATCCCCTAACCTTTTCAGATTCAGTAAAGTAGTTTTGATAAGGGCTCTCCAGCTAGATGTATACAAACAAGTGGCCATTATTGCCTCCAGCACTACATAATTGTTCTGACTAGCTGTACACTTACTTATTCCTCACAACTCCAGGGCCTTCTTTTATATGTGAAATTTAATACAACAAGCATTAGTGCTGTTCAGCACTTCAGAAGTCAAGGAGCAAACTTTTCTAATCAAGGAATTATGTTTCCAAAACGAGGACAGGAGTCTATGGAAGGAATATAAATGAAGAAAAGTTTACTGATGCCATGGAGAATGTGAACTGATCTAGTTGTGTTTGGGCATGGAATCCAGAAATCAGGGTTCAGGGTTCTTATATGAATCTCAGTGATCCTCTGATCCCAGATTACAGCTGAACATAGCTGAGGTAAAATACCTCATGAAAAGAGTGATCTCAAAATCATTTCACCATATCTGTTCGTTGCCTCCGTTGTGTAACCTTTCCATCTTTTTCCCGTAAAACACTTGCATAGAGGACTGCTTTTTCAGATATGTCCTTAAAAAAATTATCACATCCTCACTCAACTTTTCACATCAGAATTAGCTACATCCCACAATAACTACAAAGGCAAGAACCGGTGCAGGATCATTTTCTTAGATGGTCGTCTACGCTATAGTCCCATATAAGGTATTGAGGTCTCTAAGTATCACAGACCAGTGTACAGCCTGGAATCTACCTGTGCAGACTTACCATCTCTTATCTGAAGCAGTATAGCTGCCTCTCGGCAAGGGTTACTCCCTCAAGCACAACACCACTGTCACTTTTAGCTTTTCTGTGTTGCAATTCTGAATATTTCTGTTAGCACAAATGTAAACAGTTCATATCTGTTTGCAAGTGAAATTTGTATCTAAATGTAAATGTGTCCTTAACCTAGCTGGGATCCATAGAGATTAAATGCAGACGGAACTGTTTAGTCAGCTAGTCTGGTAAACCCTTGTATTTCTTCCAGTTACCCTTTGCATATCTGAGTGATAGTAGCTAACCCATGCTGTCAGGAAACACATTTCAACCAAACTGATTCTATGCATATGTGCCTGCACTTGCATACACTACACAGTGTAATCAGACAGAACTAGACACTGGTTTTGCAAATCCTTTTTTTTGAACTCTGATATGGGTTCTCCTAAAATTGTCATATGAAAACTTCATGACAATTTTGATTTCTTAGATACTGAAAATATGGTAGATTATACTTTCTCGTGGTAACAATCATCATCAAAAAAGCTGGGACTCTTTGGCCCAATCAGCAAAACAATTACCTAGCTTTTGAAGGAAGAAAAGTACTGTAGGGTACCCTAATGTTCCTGTTATTCTTAATACACCTTCTTTGCTGAATTTCTTTCCTGCTAAGGAATAGAACCCCAGTTTAAACCAACCTGAGCATTTGAATTAACCATAGGGTTAATGGATTTTTGTATTAGTAGTATTTTAATGGTAGAATCCTCTATCTTATCATGAAGCTTATTTTGTGATTTCTCTTTTGATTTATATAATTTCAGAATTACTCTTTTCACTTGGCAGAGAAGCTCCGGATATGTTTTTATCTAAATGACAGTAAAACCTTAAAAATCTGAAAGGCTAAATATAGCTTGCTTTCTTCTAATTTACACGCCACAAATCAATTAAATAAAGGCCAGATGCTTCTTGTGTTGACCAAAAAAACCCCACCAGATTCTTTTTTTATATGTGTATGTAGTTTAGAGATCTGGGGGTGAGTTTAACTGAAATGTTTCACATCATTAGTCAATAATGTGCAATTTTGCCTTTAGGGATCTTGGGAAAAAAACTAAATCAACACAATTATTTCATTTAGAAAAGCACCTGCTGTGCAAAAAAATAATTTTCATCAAAAATTCAATAATGCAGTACCTAAGCATCGCAGTCCTGTTGTCATGATACATTATGATGGCTCCAGAGGTTCATGCATTGGTTACAGCTTATCACATCAGAATTGTTCATGCTAGGAAACAGCTATGAAGGCTTCAACACGAAAGCAAAAGAGCTGTGGGGGCCTCAGGGAATTGTTAATGGGCAATAGTACTTCTGCCATCCGTACTGTGATTATAAACCAGCCCAAAGCTATAATCATGGAAAGGTGTTGCCACCTACTGACTGCTCAGTAGGGTATATGAAAAGAGTTTGGTCTTCTCAGAGCTGTTCCAGCTATGTGTCCATCATCTGTAGCAGCCAGGAACCAGGACGTCCACTGCCATCTTCAGCTGTATCAGAAAGGCCAAGATCTGCGTGGGTAGTTTGTGGTCACCCCAGAATGGACCCCTGCAGCAGTAGGCTGTTAGGATGTCCACACTATGGCTGCTTGGGCTGACCACCCCACTGTCATCACAGAGATAGACCGAAATTTCCCCATCTATCTTTTTAAGTGTTGATCAGCACTCTTTTCAGGAGGGAAGGAAGGAAAGATGGGAGAAATAAATAATAATCAGTATAATGGAAACGAAGACGTCACATTTGAGGTTTGTGAAAAGCAGTAAATCAAAAAGTCCCAGGGCACAGTCACAGCCACTGTTGCTCAGTTGTCTACACAGTTATATTGCTAGAACAGAACCTGGCATACTTTTGGTTGGTAGCACAGAGCTTTCTCTCCTTAGGCACTGTTCAGGAGTTAGTATGATGCAGATCCCACAGCAGTTTGCATATGAACACCTAATTTTAGGTTCTGATGGAGTATTTATTTGTATTGACGCATTCAACCTGTTTCTTTTGGTGTAAGATCAAGAATATGCTATGGTACTCTCTAGCCTTGTAGGACAGCAATAATCTTTGAATCCCTATAGATATTAGCAGTGACATAATTGATACCTGCAGCAAATTAGTGTAAACTTCTGTACATTCTGTTATGTGCATCATACACAATGCTATACAGACTAAATGTTTCAAATGTGTTTAAGTGTTTGGGTGGTCTTCCGGAAAAGAAGGATGTATTGCAAAAGCTTTCAAAATATCAATGCAAGCCAAGCTTTGTTAAAAAAAAAGTCCTAGAAAGACTTGCTCACATTTCATGTGATGTTTTTCAATTTTTCTAAATGTTTATTTTATACACATGCTCACATAAAATAAATTTCAAAGCATATTTATTATGAAAATGAAAGGTTAATTCTTTATGAATTTCCAGAGGAATGCCTGCATGCTTATCTCACCCAAAGAAAGATATGTAGGACCTAATTATTAAATAATCTTCCAGGGAGTAAAGGGATGAATACAGAAAGTTAAAAAAGAGGAGGACAAAAAAGTAGTAAAAAGATCTGAAAAAAATCCTCAGAGAACAAATATGTATTTATGGATACCTCACAGGGCTGTAATGTGAGAAAAAAAAATGAAGCTATAATCTTAAATTACATGATTCACTGCACATCACTGACCTATCTCTGACAAATAGTACCCAAGTGTTCATGGAGAACTTCAGCTGCTACAGTTCTCGGAGAGATTTTTATCTGGTACTCTTTTTAAAATAACTCTAACAGAAAAGGAAATTAGTTGAGGAGAAAAGAACACATTTCTGCTGACACTAACTACCAAAACCATTCAGCTCTGAATATCCAAATCGAATTGAACTTGAATATTATTTGTATGTGTACTAGGCTAACTAAATAGTGAGAACATGGTGAATTTACTAGGTATGTGCCTTTGCTCACTTCAGGAATTGGAGCTTAATCAGTGTGACTAATTAAGACCTCAGTGCTTTGCATACACTGTATAACGGAATTTTCCTTCCAACTGCAATTTGAAAATAATTATATCTACGATAGTGATCTCATCTTTAGTTTGGAAAGAAGCATAGGAACACTGACTTATGATGTAAGACCTTGTAGTTTGCAGAGACATTATTAGAGACACATTCATTTTAAGATGGGATAACCTTTAATGCATGTTGAATTGTCTTCTGGAGGTGTTTATCTGTTCCCATTCCACTGCAGAAGCAGGGACACCTAGGGTTATATTCGCTTACCTGATGTAGACATCTAGAACCCAAATCAATTGCTCATTCGCATCTGGTATGTAGCGCAACCACACTACAAGTGGCATATTTGCTGCATTCTGACTGTTCCTCAGGAAGGGCACAGGTGTGCCACAGATCCTATGTTGTATGTAACAACCCTACAAGGACATCTTAGATACCCAAAGACATTTTCAGATGACAGTAAAGGTCTGTGTGTATGCAAAGACCTACTCAATTCAGCTGATCAAATGGCTGTTTACTTTAGGATGGGCTGAATATCTTTGTGGATCTACTGACTGATTTGATTATGGTCTTGCTTCACTACACTAAATGTAGACTTTAATCTGCTCAAGCTGAGAATGCTTTTGAACTGAGTGCTCTTTCTTCCTTTGTATTAATTCCAACCTCTTAGATAAAGTAATCACCACCTCTTTCACCTCCTCAGGATACCATATTTATATGAAAACATTAAGGTCTTCTGAGTACTTTGGAAGACTAGGTATATATGCCCATGCTCTTGGAAGGACTCCAGCTCCTTGGCACTGGTTGAGCTGAGGGACATCCCAGGCCATCATAATCAGGGTATCAGAGGTTGCAGACAGAAATATCTCTATGCTCGAAGTTTCACATGGGCCCACTTCCCAGGTCAGCATGTAGATCTTTAAGACACTATTCTAAAACGTCTAATTCTTCCCTTAAACTGCAGAACAAGATTAAGAGCCTAGCTCCAGGCTTTGGATTCCTTTCTAGGACACTGGCACCCTGAAAGCCTTGTAGGTTCCTCACTTCCAGATTAGAATTCACAATAATTTACATTCACTGGCATAAAGGATCGATTTCTGAAAAGAAAAAAAAAAAAAAAAAAAATTAGGCAATACTTTATCTGTAACTAGTAAATATTCTTAAATGCATGACTGATTGTGACTTTAGTTGTCAGAATATTCTTTGCATGCTTTCTTCAACAGGAAACATTTTTTCACCCGAAGTACTAAGTAGACTTTTAAAAAAACATGTGGGTCTAATATGTTGTTGAAAAGGGAAGTAGTGATGCACTGGGTTGTCTGAAATATTTAAAATTTAGCTAGATAGAGAACATTAAATTCTCATTATTTAACTTTCCCTTGTTTTTTTCACAGCTGTTTTTAGATTTTCAAGTGCAGAAATATTGTAGAACCAAACAGTTTTTTTAATAAAGAGGGTACTGGAAATGACCTAACAACTGGCAAAATCCAAAGTCAAGTCTCCAGAACAAGACAGATTCTGCAATGGACGGCAAGAAAGGAGTTTTATCTGTCTTCTTTTGATTTTGAAGTGGCTGCAAATGGATTGCTTGCCTCATTATGCACAGAAAGCAGTTCTGTTTTTTAATTGGCAATATATTTCCCCATTACTACATTCAGTGAATAACTGGAAAAGTGAACAAAAGTTACATGAACCAGCATATTAATGAAGTATCCAGTGATTTCACATAGTTCATCATATAATAATCATTTTTTCATTGCTCTTTTTTTAAAGTAGTTCAAGCTTCAAGCTTTGGAACTTTTTATACTTTTTTTTTTTTTGTTAGGCAGGGTGATATGACAGATATGTACACCCTCTGTTCTACATACTGATGCATCTATTCTGATATATACGCTGTGGGTTTACAAGAAACATACCTCTCCTGACATGATTAGCTGCCTTTGCAATACAGTCTCTGCATCTGTGCCTATAATGCTATATAGAATGTAACAGCTCATACAGCTGGCATGGCACAGCTCACATCCATACAGCTGAAATGCTTCCAACTTCCCAAGAGAAGCTGACCATGTGCAATATGCTTACTGAGAACAACCCTGGCCAGTGGTTAACCCCAGTAGCCAGTAGCTTAACTGCATGGATATTTTAGTCCCAGGACCTGGGTACCAGGCCCTGGTACCGTTTAATTTACTGGGACAGCCATATCTAGATGACCAGTGGTAAATGGAGTAGGTGCCTTGCTGCATTAGACTGTGGTCCGCAAGCCTGGTATTACTAATCCACCAGTGACAGCAGGAGATGTTATTTTAGGGGAGCACAAAGGCTTGGCCACTTTCTATAGCTTAAACCCCTCATATTCTCCAATATCCATGTTTTATAAGCTTTTATTGCCATTTTTTAATAGCTTTTATACTGTTTGTAGACATCTTCCTTTTCAGAACATTGCTTTCCATTGTTATGCTGTTTTGTTTTGTTTTTATTAATTGCTTCATTTTTATGTAGTTCCCTGTCTTGAATATTCAAGAATCATGTAAATATTTGTGTGATAGATTTATTTGGCCCACTCTCTCCTATGACAAAGTTTGTGATCTCTGCTACAGAGCAGTTCTCTCATTTACTCTCCTTGAATCAGGTCCTGTGCCTGAAGATACAGAACAGCACCTTTCTTGTCGGCTCTGAATCAGGATGTTCCAGGAAGCAAGAATTTATTGCATTTAACAACTTAATCTCTGCATCATGTCCTGATGAGGCATTGATCCGGTCAATAGATGGATAGTTTAAATTGCTGACTATCACTACCTATGGTAAAGCTGCAGCTTCCCTAATCTTATTCAGCATCTCCTGATCAGTATCACCCCACCATACAAGAATGGCATGACGTTTTTATTGTTGGAGTATGGGATTTCCATCTGTAATTATTTTTCTATTTCTCCATAATATTTTATGCTGTAACACTTTATATTATCCTTCATGTAGTGTGCCTGTACATTTCACTCTGTCTTCCATGGAAAGTTTGCAACAGTGTCTCCTACAAAGTTCCACAAGGTCCTTGAGATACTTCACAGAATCACAGAATGTTAAGGGTTGGAAGGGACCTCTAGAGATCATCTGGTCCAACCCTCCTGCCAGAGGAGGTCCACCTACAGCAGGTTGCACAGGATAGCATCCAGGCAGGTTTGGAATGTCTCCAGAGTCGGAGACTCCACCACCTCTCTGGGCAGCCTCTACCAGTGTTCTACCACCCTCAGAGTAAAGAATTTCCTTCTCGTGTTGAGATGGAACTTCCTATATTTGATTTTATACTCATTGTCCCTTGCCCTATCACTGGGCATCACTGAAAAAAGACTGCCCCCCTCCTCCTGGCATCCTTCCTTTAAGCATTTGTAAACATTGATGAGATCTCCCCTCTGTCTTTTCTTCTCTAGACTAAAAAGACCCAACTCCGTCAGCCTTAAAGTAAGCCTTACTTACTTACACAAGTATTGTCATTTGATGTTAAGGACTCTAGTTTTCCTGTCTTATTCTTACAATTCTGGTATTGGAAGCACTTACAGGAGCACTTACAAGTTTTGCCCTTGCACTGTCACTCAATATCACATGTGCCAGTCAGCTGGCACTGTAGGTGGTCTCATTTGCCTTCCCTGTTTATTATGATTGTGCTGTTTATTTCCCTCCTTGCCCTTTCAGAGACACATTGAACATTAATTATGTCCCTCTCATCTCTGTTTTACTAAAAAAATCCCAACAAATAAATGAACTTAACCTTGAACTGTGCATTCCTACACAGATTTTTTTGCACTGGATTTACAGAATATGTACCTAGGTAGTGCACTGGAATGAAAGTCTTAAATCATTCTGATAAAACCAATTTATTAATCAAACCAAGGTAGTTCACAGAGATACTTAGAAATAAATCCTTCAGGTTTTAGTTTGTGAAGCAATCACCTTTTCTATTGGAGATTTCAAGTGGAGGGTAAAGTTTATACCTGATGCTTTCCAAGAAAGTACAAGTTATTTTATTGAACTTGGGCATTACTTTAAAATCCTTAATTAAATCTTAACATTTTAGTTTGATGTTACTTTTATGTCTTGAATTAAATTTAAAAAAGAAAAGCAACACCAAAATGAGAAATCTCACTTATGTTCAGCTTCAATTGAATTTGAATAGAAAAAGAATAGCAAGAATGACTGACTTAAATTCTGTCTCTCTTGTTAAATGAGCTTTTCTGTTAATTACTCATATTGAAATCAGTGAGTCTGCTCCCCCCCAAAATACACTTCAAATTACATATATTTTTTTACTTAACCTGGATCTACATAGGAAAAATGAAAAATAGGAACTGAAAGGAGAATTTTTCAGTAACAGCTACACAGTTAAGTGACAGAGAGGATAGTTCTTTAACCAGAATCTTCCTTTTTTAAAAAAAAAAATTCCCAAGCCCTCCAGAACGTTAAGTACACTGGTCTCAGGAACTGTTAAAATTTTGAGTACTGATCTTTAGTAAGTGATGTGACGGGTGTTGAAACTGGACTATTTCATGTTCAAAGACCTGAGAGAATTGATCTGGATGAACATTAGTTCTTGCATGCACACAAACAGTTGCAGTTTCTTTGTTTTCATTATCTTCCATACTGACAGACATTTTGCCCTTGGGGTCCACTATTATGTGCAGAGTGAGCGGTTAACCTTGTCTCCGTTAGTATGAGAGACAAGAGACTGACACTACGCAGAAAAGCAAGGCAATACTGAGGTAGATGTTCAAAACAAAACCAGATTCAAAGGTCTGTGATGCTCAAATGGAAAAGCCAGTGGGGGTGGGGTTGGGGGGGGGGGGTGTGTACGCGCGCCGGTGAATGTGTGTTCCATTGCAATATGAGGTAAAAGGCATTTCGAGTGTTCCCTGAATGACAATGAAGTATTGGAAAGCAATGACATTCTAATCATTGCTGCAAATGTCAGCACAAGGAGCCTGTGGGTTGTGGGTCCCCAGTGCACAAGTTAACAGCTTTACAGTAAAATCACAAGGGATCAATTAAAAGGAAACTGTTACTAACCTTCATGCATCCTATTGCCGAAATGTCTAGAGAAAAAGGTCTAATTATAGTCCTAACCTTTCCCAATGGGCCATGAATGAGCTTCCAAATATGGCATGGAAGTAGAAAAAAAAAAAGTCTCACATGTTTAGGGTCTCTTATGCAACGCACTCAATAACACAGGCAGTGACCAGGTACACTGAGCTTTACCCTGAAAATCAATACACTGTAATGATAACTATTGAGTTAGGAAGAGCTTCAAAATAAAAATAAAACCAACAGAGTGAGATAGGAATTCAGGCTTGTTAATACACAGAGACAGAAATCAAAGTCAACCTGAAAAGTAAGAAAAAAGATAAGATGTAAAAGCACAAATTGCATAGAACTATTATGCTAATAAAGTTTACAGGACCTTCTGCATATTAAATTTCTCAGTTTCATGTTTCATTTTGGCAACATTTAGAGCCAATGTGAAAAAAGGAGGAGGGAAGTGGTTGAAGACTATTCCAATAAATGAGAATATTAACAGATTTTTACCAAGTTAACTGTCTGGAGAAGTGGAAAAAAACATTTCCCTAATTTGCTTTCAGCTGTTCACAACCTTAAAAAAAATTTTGAGGTCGTGAGAGATCGTAGAAAAGAAAGGGCCTAGTGAGGACTCCCTCTTTCCTTTGGCCAAGTAGGGCAATATCTTGAAGCAGGTTTTCATGCAGACTAAGCGTTTCCCATTCCAGGGGGATACATGTGGCTGGATCTATCAGCCTCGCAAAACCAAGTGCAAATGGATTGATGCAAAGCAGACACAGTAATGAAATGCATAATGATGACAAAACACTACATGCTGGTAACATATAAGACCTACTTTAATTGTCCTTCAGGTATGTCTCTTTCCCTGCCTCGGGCAGCCTCTGGGGTATATCTTTTCCATCTGAGCAGCAAGCAGAGCTAATGGAGGATTACAAGAGGGACAAGTTTCTAATTCTCTGTCCAAGGAAGGCTGGGAGTTGAGAAGAGCAACTTCCATATGTAGGTTTAAGCTCCAGTCCTTCTCTATTATCATCACAAGACAATGTGCAGTTATGAGAGAGGAGAGGGGAAAAAAACCCAGACTATATCCTCTTGGGATCTCAAAGACTTTTACCTCAGGTGCTGGCACATTGACTTGTTTTTGTGAAGCTATGAGCTTATTCTTAAACAATATCGACAGGAAACAGCAGATGGCCAAATTGCTTGCAAATGTTTCTTTATTACAGTTTATATTCAGAAAGACACTTCCACACTGACATGAGCAATGTCATTTTCTAGTAATGTTTGGAATTAGTCCCTTGGGTCACCAATTCCCAGGCATTATCGGATGATAACTCTGAAACTGTGATTACTTAAATATTTTTCAGATCCTGAAGTACTCTTAAAAGGATACAATTTGCAGCCATGGGAGCTTTGTTACAGTGTTGCTATCCATACAAATATCACTATAGTTGTGTTTTGAGTCTCCATCATATACCCTCTGGTAAAAGAGTTGATAACTGGAAAGCAAAAAATTGCTTTAGGCTGAAGCATGTTTTATAAGATCTTCATCAAATATGGTTTCTCATTTTCCTTTAGAAGAAAAAGACACTTATTTTTTAAAGAAACCAGAAGCATTTAAGCTAAAACAGATCAAAAGATGAATTTCTTATCAATTGTTTTAGAATATTTTTGACCTTGCAAAACAAAAGAATACACCATTTGACACTACCCGAGCATTGAAATATACATAAGGGAATTAGATATTCAAAACTTGATAACATTCAGTTGTCTCCAATTCCTCCATAAAATTTCACTGCAGTTAATTCCACAGATTGTATATATTCACACTGAGTATTTTATTTGCAAATCTCAAGCTCTTTTCACTCATCTTCTTATGTAACTCTTAACTAAATCTAAATATTATTCTATTCATATTTGTCTGAAAATATACAACTTCAGTAAGACCTGACTGTGAAAGGCAAGATCTAAATAAAAACCAAGTATATACTTATTTGTAAGATCTTGCCTTAAACAGTTTACATTTCTAATAGCATTTTTGAGTATTCCCCAGTTTTGGTGCATTTAGTAGGTTGGATTATTTTTAAATAAGCATGACAAGCAAGTTTTAATCTATTAGAAGGAAAAAATATATTAGATGGGAAAATGCTTACTTCTTTTTTATATATATTTTATTAAAAACACAGAAAAAATCAAACTAGCTACATTTTAAAAGGATTTTATATTTAGCAGTGATCTTGACGTCTATTCAGCAAATTTCTGGAAATCCTAATGGCTTCAGTGCTTTATACTTATATGCACAGAGTAATAAAGTTACTGAATCAAGCCCAAATCAGAACTTTTCAAGTAAACAAGAGAAGTATGTAATGACGAAAAGAATCATACATTAAGTAAGCAGCCTGTAACCAGTAATAGCATGAATAGTGATACCAGAATATGCAATAGAGTATATAGGATACCAAAATGTCAAAGTCTGAAGACAGACAATATCTATAAACAAAAACTGAAACCATTAAAAAACCTTACAATGCACACTTATAAAATAACTAAAAAAAAAAAAAAAACCTAGACAAAATGGTATCACTGAAAAATATATTTAAAAGCGTTCTTAACTTCCTGCTGTACAATTATGATTTATTGACAATAGCTATATAAATAAACTAACTGTGATGTATTAAATAGCATCTAGATATTAACCTGGAGTAGCTATTCATCACATCTTCTGTAGAAATGCCAGTCCTGATATATCTGAAAATGTTCTAGATTTCAAATGTTAATAACATTCTTCCAAGAGGTTATCAGATTAATTCCAGCTAAATGAAATTTTGTCCTAGTAACTCATTTTACCAAAGCCAAAACACTGTGTAGAGACATCTTTTTCAACAACCATTTCATTAATAGAATTTTTGAGGTTTTTGGTACGTACTTTTTATTTAGTATGAATTCTGTTTTAGTTTGGCTCTTTATGCATGCTCAGGGCTGTCTTGGGACTTCCTTCAAACTCCAGAAAACAGCAGCAATATGGAAGTGTCCTGTCCCAGAGAGGTCTGGCTCCCAATTTCAGATTTATATTTAAAAGGCGGATTTGAGCATGTTTTCTCACAAACTATATCTGAATTAAAACCACAGATACCACAAAATTAACTTTGTTTCTATAAATTGCAGCACAAATTTCTTCAAGCTGGCAGTTCAGACTAGATATGCTCTTCTTTGACTGACGGCCACCTAAAGGACGGTGATCTACTCTACGTCTCTCTTCATTCTCTCTAGGGAGCTGAAGTCCTTTACACATAGCTTTTTTGACCATGTCTTCTTGCACCACTCACTACAAGAAAAACATTGAGATGCTGGAGCATGTCCAGAGAAGGGCAACAAAGCTGGTGAAGGGCCTAGAGAACAAGTCTTATAAGGAGTGGCTGAGGGAACTGGGGTTGTTCAGACTGGAGAAAAGGATGGTCAGAGGAGACCTTATCACTCTCTGAAAGGAGGTTGTAGCGAGGTGGGGATCTATCTTCGAAGTAACAAATGATAAGACAAGAGGAAACGGCCTCAAGTTGCACCAATGGAGGTCCAGAATGGATATTAGGAAATAATTTTCACTGAAAGGATTTTCAAGCATTGAAACAGGCTGCCCAGGGAAGTGATGGAATCATCATCCCTGGAGGTATTTAAAAAGTGGGTAGACATGGTGCTTAGGGACATGGTTTAGTGGTGGTTTTGGCAGTGTTAGGTTGATGGTTGGATTTGATGATCTCTTCCAGCCTAGGTGATTCTATGATTGTATGATTCTATGGTGTTTGTAGGAATTAGATACCATCTTACAACATAAACAAATCATAACCTGTGGGAAGTATCTAGCTAAATATCATTAAACTTAGAAGAAATTTTAGCATAACTCCCTTATCATACAGGATGTCCTTGACAGTATTTATCTGTTCTGGAAATGAGCAGTACAGAAAATAATTCATTAAAAAGTGATAAACTGCATTATCCTTCAGCAGTTGATAAATGCCATGACTCCCAGCTGATTGTAGCATATCTATAATGGAGTGTGGGGGCGTGGGCTGTGAATATCTCTGTTATTCATTCTGAGGTTTATAAAATGCCTAGAGCCACAATAGTGAGGCTTCATATACAAAAATTAAAGGCATAAATTTCATACACAGCCCACAGTGGGATGTGCTACGTAAAATGACTGCCACTGCTGCTGCTAGAAATTCATTGACAATCCAAGCAGGAGTGTAATGTAAGCTGGAAAGGGACCAATCGACTGAAAAACAGAATCAAGTGTTTAAATTTCCTCTCAAAGGGAATTATCCATGGTAGCATAATTTTGATTCTGCACCAGGCGCAGGAGCTGGATGAACTGAAGCCCTGGTTTAGGATGACAGAGGTATATTAGGGTGACTAAACGCAGCTCCAGGTGGTTCCTTGAATGGGAAGTTTACATTAGCTATACTCCACCAATGATTAATTGCTGCATCACATGAAATACTCCTGCATTTACTCAACAGTTTCTACCATCAAAGAACAGACTAGAAGCACATGGAGGCCTCAGGCAGTGGTGAGTGAGGAAGGAAAATGGGGCAGCAGGAGTACAAACGTTACAAGTGACAAGCAAGAACATCCATAAAAAGATAACCTTGTAAAGTGTGTGGGAAAAGTGAGGCAGGACATAATGAGAAACTGAGTGTCAGATAAAATATAGAAACGAGGCAGATGGGAAATGGGTGGCATAAACACACTGACTGATAAGCCACCGAACTTAACTGAGTTCTCCTTGTCCTTCCCACAGTGAGGATCACTAAAAGGAAGGGAGAAAGGGAGTCCAAAACAAATGAAAGGGAAGAAGAGGATGGGAAAGGAGAGACACTAAAATGAATCAGTAAGACTTCCTGTGGATGTAATGCACAGAGTGGGAGAAGTAGGTATCAAAAAGAGGAATTTCCTCCTACCTTTACAAGTGAAGGAAATCTATTTTTTTCAGGAAAGAACTGTAGAAAACCTGTAAAAGGTCTAACATCCCATAGATGCCTCATGAACAGCATTCAGGGCATTTCATCTGTGTGGATTATATTTTAGTTGGTTATCCTTATATTTTAAGGACTCTGCAGGTAACTTCAGGCAGTTAATATCCTCATTTGGGAAGCTGAAACTTGCTTATGGACAATGGACAAGTACTGAGACACCAAATAAACCTGGTACAGTGCTGCAAACTATTAAATTTTCCTTAGATATAATTTAAAAGTTTTCATGGAAGTGTAACAGCCCTTGCACATTACATATTTGGGAGGCTCACCTTATAGGAAGCCTTTACAAGATCTACCCAAAGCCTCATGGGTTCAAACTAAGCTATATGGTCTTAATGCCGAAGAGTAAAAGGAGACAAAAGAGATTGACTTAGGCATGAACTTAGGGCAGAAACTCATGTCTTGGTAGGAGTAATAGATTTAGTATATTCCTACCTGCCTGTCACCTGACTCAAAGTGAGCAATTGGCAGTACCCTTCCAAAACAGAAAGTAACATTTAAAAACTAAAGAATTCACATGCTTCTTCATGGAAAATTAATGACTTAACAGCTATTCAGACCTAAATGTGTTATATGATGCATTGTCTTTGAACCAAGGAATCAGTGAAACCATATTTCCAACTGATCTGTGTCACACATTTCATGCGTCACCTATTCCTTATTGCAATACCACATCCTATGCAACACCCTGATTGCATTACTTCCAGATACATCTCACATCACCAGTCAATATCTTCTGTTGTCTCCCATGCTGTCCAGAACTCCTTTCCCTGGTTCCTCCTACATGAACTACCTATGCTTTTGTCTTCTATCTGGACAAGAGAGAATATGCACTACAGCTAATCAGGAGCTATGTGTACCCCAAATTATGAACTAATGTGTGCATGCTAACTGGCAAGGGATTTGCTGAGGTATAATGGACAATGGTTGAGTTCACCCTGTCATTCCTACGGAGAGGTTTATTAAAGAACACATTTTTTCAGGTACTTAACACAGGATTCAGTTTCATAAAAAGACATTTAGATACCCACATTTAGGTATCTAAGGGAACATTGTATCTCTCAGCTCCAATTTTAGTCAATGGAGATCTTGTCAATCCAGTCAGCTGAGCCTGAAGGATGATTCAGCTGACAAATTTATATCTGGGGACACCAACCTACTCCCTTGGAGCATGATTCTGTGGTCAGGTGTCCACCACTATTTGAGATGTGCTTGGTCACCATGTGGGTTAGGTAAATTGGACACAGGACCTTTGAGAGACTTTTCTGCAGTGGCAGGAGGAAGCCATGCAGGATATATAAGTTTATATAAAATGGCACTGAACAATTGTGGAGGCAATTGAATTGAAGCTAGGGCTCCACTGACTGTATCAGGAATTTAGACACCTATTTTCTGTGGATACCTACTATCTTAAGACACCTACATGTGCATACTTAACTTGAAACCTAACGCCTCTTATAGCGTCCTTTTGAAATCTCTCCAGGTTTGGATGAAATTGGTGAAAGAGAACAAAAGTTCCTGTGGAGAATGTATGATAACATAAACTAGCCTAAAAGTTTGGTTTCCAAGGCCTGCAAAATAATCTGCATAAAAAGCACTCAAAATTAGAAAATGTCAGAATTTGATTTGCCTTAATCTGGCTCCTTCATGTAAACACATAATGATGTATTTTTTAATTACATAGTCACATACTTTTTTTCCCAGAGGACATCTAGTTCATTCAGTGCACAGAAGAGACAGTGCTCATTTAATGAGCAGCAGTACAGTATTTTGTTTTCTCCTTATTCTTCACTGTGCAGCTCAAGACCTTATTTATTGCACACAATTATAACACTGCTTGGAAGACAGAATTATTAATTTCCTCACGGGCATTTCTGTGTAACTCATCTCTATCACGCATTCATTTTCACAACACTGTTTCAAAACACTTCCTCCATTCATAGCTGAGATGCTAAGGCTTGGAGACGTTAAAGTCCACTGTATCCACAGATTTCAAGTGGCCAATTTAAGGCACTGAGGAAATCTTTTTTTCAAGGACTTCACATTGCTTCATACTTTATAAGCTCTACACATAGCCCCTGTTGGTATCATTCTTGCAGAGAGTTAATCATTCTTGCAAATCAGATGCCAGGAGTTAGCTAGGTACTTACAAAAAATAATTAGTGAACCACCATAAAAAAATTGGCTTATGTGCCTTGATTAGCATTATAGGCTTCTTCACAAACCTGTCTCAATTTTCTATTTATCTTCTTCACCTACTTTCTTATTCTCTGTTCCATCTCCCTCATTGTGTCCATCTTAGCTCTCTTTCTGATTTTCCATTCAAATTCAGTATTCTATTCTGTATTTACTCCTTAAAGGAAACACGCAACAACAGAAGTCACTAAAGACTTCTCAAAGTCTTGGTAAAACTCAATTTTATCATGCTCAATCCCTAGAAAAGGCTGATCGAGCGTTCTGCCAGTGACAGAACTGGGACACAGAGCCAGGAAAATCCTCAGAAATTCAGGGTTACTAGTGCTGATTCTGGGACATTGAAGGGGCAGTGTGTGTGTGTACAGAGACGAAGGACTACTAATTCTTCCCCCTAGTACTTCACATCACCTCCAGTAGGTGCCATATGAATTTGTGAAACCGAAGAAGGTGACAATGACTTGTTTTCTGTCTCCAGCTGTCTAATTCCCTAAACAAATGCACATTTTGTCTATGAACATAGATGTCCTTGAGTAGCCCTATTGAACCTTTCCTTTCTTCAGCTCTCCCACTTCTTTTTGTCCTTTCCGCTCTCCTCACTTACAGAAGGATAGCTCTGTTGCTGTCACCAAGGTAACCAAACACAAGCCCTGCCTCTGTTCAGTACAGTCTGCATCTATCATGTCTCCCACGGCATTTCAACTGAGTGATATTTAAACGACACTAAGAAATCAAGAACCATTTGGTGTCCTTCCCTTGAAGATGATGTAAGAGGATATTGATTTTGCAGTCTGATACTGATAACCCTCAGCACTTTCTATCCCTACCAGCCATAGCTATTTACCCCGCGTCTTGAACAGCTACCTCTCATTTCAAGCTCCTTCACAAAGAACTGTCCGTTTCCTTTAGCAGCATCCTTTCTTCAGCGTTGGCAACATCCATTAAATATGGAGTTTAATATTATGAACATAGCAATGATTCGTATCAATGGCAGGTCACTTAGGCCTCCTCCAAAAAATAGAAATATCTTCAAAAAATAAAAATCTTGTCTAGAGTATCTCTAGGGGTGTCCATTGCTCATGGTTGAGCAATGGTCAAAATTTCTTCAAGAAAAAAAATAAATTTCCTTTTAAAGCAACAATGCTGACAGGATTGCAAACGTAGTACTTTAGCATACTAATCACTGCTGAAATGCAGAAAATATTGTGAATGTATAATATGAAATGAGATTATATTGTAAGTGAAAGTGAGTAACAGTTGCCATGACTCTATGCTAGCTAAATCCTGATAGATAAAGTCTCAAAAATAAAAATCCTCAACTTGAGAGGACATTCTGTTGAAAAGAAACTATAAACAGCACCTTCACATAGTGAATATAAATAATGAATGTTGATTAATGAACATGCTAAAAAAATAATGAGCAAAGGTAAAAGAAGACATCAGTTATATCAAAGACCATGAGAAACATTTAATTTAGATGTTCAGAAGCTTATGCAATCAATACAAAAGGTTCCAGCATTAGAGTTAAACAAAATCTCCGGAAGAATAAATATCTATTGACACAGGAGTTACTGAGTTCATTTCATCCCAGTGGTGCTCATTTCATCCTGCTGGTGTTGAGCTGTGTTAATACCTTGTGAGAACAGACTCCTTGGGAGCTTTTCCTGGAAAAATGAGAAAAGTCTGCCTGAGTTCATACCTGAAAGATAAAACCTATGGTCTAAAAAAAAAAAAAAAGGTGAGGGGGGGAAAAAGGAAGGGAAGGGAAGGGAGGGGAGGGGAGGGGAGGGGA
>VZSF01005307.1:353526-465673 GCA_013398295.1 Chionis minor | reverse complement strand
AAAAAAAAAAAAAAGGTGAGGAGGGGAAAAAGGAAGGGAAGGGAAGGGAAGGGAAGGGAAGGGAAAAAGCAAAAAGGAAAACAGCAGAAAGGAAAAAAGAGAAAAGGGAAAAGGAAAAAGGAAAAAAGGAAAAAGGAAGGGAAAAAAAGAAAGCAAATCTAAATTTCAAAATATGTTTTACAAAGAAAAACATCATAACAACAAAAACAACAAATAGAATCCAGTCCAGTAGTCATTTATATCAACAGTAAAACTCAGTTGGTTGCCACAGGTTTTGGATCAGGCCTGAGGAGAACAGCTTGAAGAGTTTCAACATGTCAGAAGTAAACGGCCCATAGAAGAGAACTGGAAAGCAACTGAATAGCACTTGATGGAGTAGGACCTTTAAAATTATTTCCCAGTTGAGTGTCCATTATTATTTAAAGGCTTGAGATTCCATAAGCAAATTATTTGCAGACGAGGTATTAAATCCTTTGGGCTCTGTGACCAAACATGAGACAAGTGTCTCCCAAGTCTGAACCACAATAAGGCTGTTTTCTCACTTAGCTGTGCAAAGAGTCAATATGATGCAGATTTCTAGTTCTGATTACACTAGCTCAGGCTTTTGTGGAATGCAGGGATTATTTTCTAATTGGTCTGCACCAACTTTTCAAAAAGGCCAGCAGTTAATGAATTGCCCATTACAACTGAATAAAGAAAGCTTAATGCCTTCAACAAATTGCTTTATACAAGCTGAAAAATACTGACACTGAAACTGAATCGTTTGGCTGGCTACCAAGCATCCTCACTATCGCTAACAGCAAAGACATGGTTACCTTCTTTATGTTTCATTTTGCCTGCCCTTTTAAAGCATTTTGACCTTGATTGATCCTCCCCTGCTACTGGACAAAAGTATCCCAGTTTGATCATTAATTTCATAATGCAAATAGTCAAGAAGCACTGAAGTTAGTTGTTAATTTGCATATTGGTTTTGGTGTGCTGGTGAAAAAAGATAACTTTAGAGGTTGTCTTTGAAAATGTCACCCCTTTACTCAGCTGCTGCAAAATGCATTAGCTTAGCACAAAAGGCAGGGAGCAGTTGGCCCTTCTGCTTGTTTTGGAACCTAATTACTGTGTTCACCAATGATGGCACACATGGTACCACAAAATTGTTAAGAAGAGGCAGATCAGTTGGGATAAATTGCAAGCTTGTTTCCTACTTGTGCCTTTAAACTTTTAAAGTGTCAAAAATATATTGGACAAAAAGACAAATAATTTTGCTTCATCATAAATAACATGTTCTGTTGGGGAGTCCAGAGGAATGCAGCAGGGACATAATAATGTATAATAATAATATCTCATGCCTCATATGACTTCTGTTGTGCTTGAAGGTATTCAACACCTCTAGGGTCGTCACAATGTATAGTATGTCTGGACCAAAATATCCTAGTCTCATATGTCTTATTAAAATATTGGTCACTTATTACTATGCTTCATACCCTCTAACAAGACAAAAATGAACTCAAGCGATTCTACAGGACTGAAATTAGCAAAGCCTCCAAAGGAAAGGAGAAGATGTCTTGAATTCTGACATGGATTCTTGTTGTGGCTTTGGATATTTCGTTTCCTTTTGCTTCTTCATGTTCACATTTTCATGATTTAAGGAAAATAACATTTAATCAACTGTCTCTCCAAGGTATATTAATGTTTAACCAATCAACTATGAAGCACAGTATTTTTCAGAGCTCTTGGAATTACAGGTCTTTATCCTGCTGAAGAGCCTCTGTCCTCATGATACCATGATTCTTTAGCCTTCTCACAACTGATTTTAAAAGGAAAAAGTCATGGACTGTGGTAGATTCAGTCATACCATCTGAATGTACCTGGTCACATCTTGAAATTAAGTACACAAGGGTCTGCTTAGCACTTGGATGAGAGACTACTCCGAAATTCCACAGGCACAAGTCAATGAGCCATGTTAAATTACATAAACTGAATTAGTTCAAAGGCTCTATTAAGTTCTGTATTCATGACTGAGTTGCTGAAAAACTGGAGGAGGAGGGTGGTGGGATGACTATCATCTCTGCCTTTGAAAAACTGATGGTATTTAAGTCTCTGCCCCTTTTTCTTTTCCTTTACTATTCTTTCCCCTCCACCATCCCTTTGCTGATTCCTTCCATCCTGTGAGGTCCTGCCCTTGCTCTGAGAAGGAGCAAGAGAGAATCAGAAGGCAGCAGTCTCTGTGTCTGCCACAGGTCAGGGAGGACAGTGTAAAGGAGCTCCTACTTTCCTACTCTTCAGCCCAGTGAAATGTTCACAAGCCTATAATTTCATCAAGAAAGAAGGAAATTTTCCAAGTCAGGCAGGTTATTGGAAGGAGCCCCTGGGGGCAAAAAGAAGATAAATGATGGCTCCCTATCTACTTTTCCTTGCTTCACAGCAACAGACAAAGTAAGCACTAGTTTTCTTTAGGGCCATTGCTCCGAATCTCACTTCAATATCATGCTTAAATATTCCAGTAAAATTCTTAGTCTTTCAGTGGTTCCCTCTCATGATACCATATTACTGATGGATTTTGGCAGTGACAAATGACAAAGCATGCCTGTCTCTGAAGCGATTCTCATTCGCATTCTTTCCAGCTCCTTATCTGTCCCTTTGGAATAAAAAATTAAAATTAAAAGTTAACATTTCAGAGAATAATATTTAAGTAACATAAACTGTAGCAGTGTTAGCATGACATTAAATTCAGTACAAAGTACTTTCTGATTCCTCTGAATAGATAGATATCTGGTTTAAACAGCTGAACATGGTTTTGATTACAACCATTTCTTCTCTGAAGAAAAGTAGTTTTAAGGCAAACATTGTGGCCTAGAAAATATGAAAACAACTTACAAAGTTTTCCTTTAATTTTTTGGCTTGGTTTGACTGGTTTAGTGTTTTGAAACAAATGTAGCAATTATAGTTTTTTATATGAAAAAAATGGATTTAATGGAATCTTTAAGCATGTTTCAGTCAAACTCTTCAGCAGAACACATGAAAGTTCTGAATGGTTTGCTTGATTTACTAAGTTGAGGCCAGCTTTTGATATACCCACATAAGAGGTAAAGCAGTAACAAATCATCCATTTCAGGTCTTTGACTTACAAACAGGTATTAAAAGCATTTCCCTTTTGTTGTAAACATAATTACATGCAAAACATTAGCAATGATATTATTTCAGCAGATATTGTACATTTCTTGCACATTTTGCAAGAATGAAACATTTTCTTATTTCACTTCATCCAAAAGTTTCCTTAAATTTAAAGGATTTTTCTGAATAGCTTCTGCCTGCACAATTGTTATCCTTAACAAAGTCTTCAAGGACTTCAAAATTAATGCATGTACATGAGAAATGTTCTTTAAGGCAAGGTGTATAGATACTGTAGAAGCCTTGGTAAAAAAATAAATAGAGCTCTAGGAGCCTGGAGGAGATATACCAGCAGTAATTAAGAGAAGACTGTTAGGACGTGGGCCTTTGCTAGTGAAAATGAAGAGAAAACAGAATAGTTCAAGGTCATTATGTGAGAAAAACCACAGCACTGACCAACAACATTAGAAAACAGGAAATGAAAAAAAAAAAAAAAAGGAGGCTGGTGAGATGGAGAAGAATTGAAGAACTGAAAGTTCACCAGGCAGTTGTGAAATGTAAACGTTCATGGAGGGAACTATAAATGGAGTAAGAAAGAGAAGATTCAGAAAGGCGTTATTAATAGTTGAATCTGTGCAATTTTTTTAGGTATAGAACAGAAAGTTTTAATGAGGAGTAGTGAAATATGGAAAGGGAGAAGGTGTAATTACTAGCAGTAGCTGAGCTGTAACAAAAGACCTCAAATATCAGAGTGCTGAGGATGATGTGAATGATATTCTAGACTGGAAATGACTGTCATTGAGAGTGGATGGTAGAAAAGGAAGAGGCTGGAGAAGACTTATATGTTGTCTAAAGAAACATAAGTGGTGACTTTGTCAAGGACAGATCAGGGACACAGCAGACCAGATGCTAAAAATAAGTGGTGAGGAAATAGATACAGAAAGAAGATGCTAAATATAGTGAGCTTGTTTTCTCTAGGAAAGGTTATTTTAGCGAGAAATAGTCTGCTTGCTTTTTTTTTTTTTTTTTTTTTTTTTTTTAAGATGTGATTGTCTGGATTCAAGAATCCTAAGAGTTGTTTAAGAAGGAAATCCCTTAGAAGGATCATTTCTTAGCATCCTTTCAATAGGTACATGTGTGAAAAAATAGAAAAATGTTTAAAGTTTTATGTATTTCATAGCAGATGTCTACTATATATGCTGAATGACAAATCCTATATACAGTCAAGACACCATCGAGGAAGAATACATGATTTCAAATATTTTCAAAAGAATATAAATTAAGGGTCATGGAAGTGCATTATGCAGAGGAATATGTAGATGAAAAAGAAAACAATAAATCATCCTATTGACAGTAAGCTATATTAAACTGTTGAAAAGTCTTCGAGAGAAAGTGCAGAAGCCCCATCCCTTGAGGCTTTTAAAATTAGGCTGGATAAAACAGTAGAAAACTATAGTGTGGGATATAATCTTGCAATGCTAGTAGGATAACCTAATTGATCTCTTCCAGCTATAATTTTTACAATTTAAAATCCATGGCATGGGTGTTTTGCTGCCTCAGCTCACTGTGGGAATACAATGATTGTGGGTTTGAAAGAGTGGTCAGCAGGAAAAGAGAAAGAGTTAATGAAAGCAGAAAAAAGTGCCTCCCACTAGGGAGGTAACTGGCAGTGCTAACAAATATCTCAGCAAGTCTGATTTCCCATGAGGCCACCTCTGATAGCTAGACCCAGGCAGCCAAACCTGAATGGAAGGCAATAATAATTAGATTCTGATGAGTGAAGGACTCACAGGAGGACCAACTTTTCTGAAGGAGTTAATGAAAGGAGTAGGACATACCCAAATTTTCAAAAAGATTTAAAAGAGAATTTTACTATGGAATAGTCTTTTAAGTGGTTAGATCTTCCTTACTAACCTGTGGATGTTTATTCATGTAAGGAAATGGAGAGTAAGAGACTGAGACAGAGAAAATGCCTTGCACCTTAACAAAATTGATCACAGCTGGGGGTTGTTAATATGTGTGCATTTCCAGTACAGTAAGATTCAGGGTGAGCCACAGCTATTATTAAAAGTCAGTATCAGACCATTTAATTTTCTGCTTCAGTTCCTTTCCTGTTCCTCTCTCTGACCTGAGTGTTATGGCCATTCACTATCTTCTCTTCTGCTATTCTTTCTCCTCATTTACTTGTGCTCTCAATGGTGTTTTAGGACACTAAAGCCCCCCAGTGCTGTATCCATCTTCTTGAACTAATCTGAATTTGGAGCGAGTGCTAATAGCTCAATAAGTGTTTTATGACCTATCTCCTTGAACAAAACTTTCACCACTGATGTGAATGCATTCACTACTCAAAATTGCTCAACACTGAAGAGGGTTAATATTTGTGCTGCTGGTGTGGTGTCTCCTTGTTTTGGGACTGAGTCACCAAATTAACATTTAGAGAAACACCCAGCACCCAATTCAGGAGAGGAAAAATATCAAGTCACTATTAAGTTATCTTCTAGAGACAACAGTTGTACTGGGAAGATGCTCATCCACTAAAATGAAATGTTTCACTTATTTAGGAACACACCTTTTCAGTTCATTTGGTTTCTTTCTCTACTTCTTCATATCAACAAACTTTTCTTTAACAATCACACAGAAGTTGTGTTTTATTCATGCATAGCCTGCAAGCTACCCTCTCTCATATTTCAGTTCCTGAATGCCAGTTTGTCTCCAGGCCTTTCCCGTGCTTCTGTAGGTATGGGTGCCCTACTCATCAGTATTATACAAGTAACACTCTACTACATTGTTCTACACATTACTATTACTCCAAGTAGCAATAACCAGATGATCCTTCCATTGTCCCCGGCAGTCTGGTTTTTCCCTCCAAAAAGCAGAGCTCGTAGATTTGAATAGCAAAGGTAATTCAGAATACTAAAAAAAAAAACCCAAAACCAAACAAACAAAAAGACAAAACTGTTGCTGCAATATGAGGAAGAAATTCTGAATGAAAATATTGTCTTTGCATGCATCGTAGCTGCAGTAACACATTTAAATTTCTGGAAAATAAGGTTCCACACAAATATTTAACGTAGCATTTCTGTTTGTTGGTGATTGAATATTGCTCGTATAACACAAAATAAGTGTTGTAATATGTCAGCATGCTGACTCCAAACATTAAACAAACTGATATTTATCGCAAGTTCACACAACCAGGTTTGAATAATGTTTTGTGGCATTTGAGTCACACTTACTTTATAACCTCCTGTACCACTGACCATGTTCCTGCCAACTCTTGCTATTCCCTTCTTCCACAGTATCCATAGGGAGATGTATTGCCTACTGTTCAAGTCCAGAGAATCCAGTCTCTTGACAGATGAACTAGCTACCAGTTCTTAACATTATATTTCTGCTGCAGAGGATACTAAATCAACTAGTACTTTTCATTGTCCCCTGAAAACTGAAATGAATAGTGTTCCTGTTCCTGTGTTCCCTGTGTTTCTGTGGGTTGGTTCTGAAATCTTTCCACCTGTTCCCCAGAATAACTCTTGTCCTGTCTTTCAAAGCTAGAAGTTTATCCTCCTTCCTCCCATGAACTTTGCTGTTCCTCTCACACAAAAGTGTGATGTGATGCAGATTTCCAGTTCTTACTGTAACTCATACAGTAAGCCAATCCTTGCACTGATCAGTCCATAAATTACTTGCCTTGTTGTATGTTTCTTAATTTTGAAGTTAAACCCTGTGCAATAGCTTCTGTGTTGTATAGAATCCACTAACAGGGCTTAAAAAGTTGATTTTACTTGCAAGTTATTTTATTTACACCCAAATAGTGAGGTAACAAAATGTCAGGCATCATTCACACCTGTAGGATAAAATACTTTTTATAGCCTTATACAACCTCATACTAAAAGCAGTATAATTTATGGTGCGTTTACAACGCTGTAAAGGCCATATTTGTTCTTCATATGTCATAACTCTCATTTCTTGGCTCCTGGGGCTGTGAAGGGATTTATTGTGTCATCTCAAGTGTAGTTTCCCAGAAAGAATGAACAGTTCAGGCTACTAGATTTACCGTTTACATCTGTCCTGTGTGGAGCTGCTATACAAACTGTAATATCACATTAGGATCGATAGGATACTACAACAGGCTGCTGTTTCTATATGGACAGTGTCTTTAACTTAGAAACATAAAACTTGAGGCAGATCTTGGAGTGGCCAGGCCTAGACCAGCAGAAATAAAGAAGTAAAGCACAGGAAAGCTTCATTCAGAAATATTAATTGGGACCTTTTTCCTGGTAGTGCAGAACAGTTCAAAAGACCGTATTTTGACCCATATTTTTTTCATATGGTTGGGTGTTCATGTTTTCTCACAGGGATTTAAGAATTTTCTACCCTAAGATCTTTACATTCATATCTAATACCAACTTTTTTAATGGAATAGTGCTATTTCAAAACTCTTAACAAGTTACTCATGAATAAAAACAGGACTTGGGAAACATCCTCGAGCAGAATTAGTTGGTTCTTTGTACTAGTGCCTGAAGCAGGACATAAACAAAGGCTTGAAATGAGAGAACGGTTTCAAACAGTTTTGACAGTGATAATAACGGGGTAGGATTCGTGCCATCACAATGTAGATATCTAAAATTTAAGCATGGGATTCAGTTGCAAAAGGATGGAGAACTAAATGTCCTAGAGTATCCATCTGATCCCCAGTTGTACACCTCATGTATCCTAAGGCATTTCAGTTGTCAGTAGTTACATATCTTTTGGTTATAGCTGAATACCACCTATAAGTCTCTAGCCTAAGAAAGTCCTCTGAATTCCCTCTGTCATCAGTGGTGAAAGAGAAGTGTCCAAAGAGTTATTTATTCTACTGATCTTTAAAACATTTACTGTCCTCTAGACTTACCTGTTCATGTACTAAAGGGAGTTTAAACAACAAACTAGATTAGGTACCAAACAAAAGGCAGCTAGGGCGAGACTCAGTCTGAGACTGAGACACCTGGTACTCATTTCCGCGCACACTGGAGAGAAAGACTCAGGAATCACCTTTACCTGCTAACAGGATCTTTTGCAGCCATGTTGCATTCACAACTATATAGAGGAGATTGCCAGATTAAGGCTGTACTTTTCCAAAGAGGACTCCTCCCAAACCGCATAGGAGAGATTTAAAAGCATAGCTTAATATTTCCTCTTCCTCATGTACACCATGAATGAGTATATTATTCTCTTCAAAAAGGAGTTACAGATTTTTTCTTAGAAAGCTCATCAAACTTTAAGGACATTTTTTTCTTTCTGGTTTAGGTATTTCCTAAGCAGTTTTTTAGACCATGAGGATGTCGCTTTGAACCTTGCCAAAATAAGGGTTGCACCTACTTACAAAACTTAGCCATATGCAGTTTCTTTCACTGATTTTTATAACTCAGTAGCCTTTATCTAAAATAGCTTCAATTTAAACAACAGGCAATATTAAGTGTGAGAGATTCAGGTCTTGGATATTTTGTCCCCATTTATAAGAGGCAACTGGAAGGAAGGCACAAATCAAATGGCAGCAAACTTCACTCTTGACATGTCTGCAGAGTGCTACATGACGAGACCAGAGTGTTAGGACTACTGAAATTTTCATTTTAATGATACATAAAATGTTCTAAGTTTTGCCTCTACAAGGCAACTGGGAGAAGAGTTTACAGGTGGTGACGAGCTTATAAATGCATAGTGCATTAGAAATATCACAATTAATTCAATAAATGTTTTTTATGAAGTGCTTTCTGAAGCAACTGCTAAATTAAATGGGCCCCAGAAGTGCAGTAGAGTTAGCAATGTCATTTATAACTGAAAGGAGGAATGTAAATCTTGTAGAAGTTTACAGATGTTTTTATTTAATATCTCTAATCCAAAAGATCTGACACGATGAGGCCACCCCAGTGTTCTTCGATGGCAAAGCCCCTAGGGCTTCTACACTTGCAACAAGTAGGAAATACTTATTAATCCCTTTAGCATTTGTTGTAATGACATTAATTGTGATGAACTCTTCCAGTATTAATTCGGATGTCATATATAATTCCAAAAGAATCCCACTGAAATTTGAACTGAGCAAACCTCAGCTAATTGGAGTAGGAATAATAAAACAACTCAGTGTTGCAATTTTACTGAAAAAATCTAATCACAGCTCCTTTTTAAAGCCTAGCTAAGCTAAGTGAATCTGTTAGCCCCTGGAATAGCATTGATTACATTCAGTCTATTTGTGGAAGTTGCATTTATGTGGGCCATATTTTGCCATGCAATTCATGGTCTGTTAATGGATTTAAAGAAATAAAATGCCTGAGCAGTTAATCACTGACTGGAATTTGTTATTTTATATACCAGACTTTATGTCATTATGCATTATGTTTACTGCATGTGTAATATGTCTAATGTGTTCTCAAAAACAATTCCACAAGGCTGTTTACACTGTTGCGTCTGTACAGGGGTAGTTCAAGTCTGGTTTGAGGAGAACCCTGAAGAACCTTAGAGCTAGCTCCCATTTTCTACTGTGATTTTTTTGCAAAACATGGTAAAGAAACCTTTCCATGTATTCCTTATACACAAATATTATATACCTCTAGTGTACTCATAGCAAAGAGTTTAAAAGTTCAATACAGATGCTTTAAATACACAACAGAACCAAACCTTAGTAAAATACAGTAGTAAGTAACCATGCTATACATGCTCCCACCAAAGCATCACCTATTAGTAAGAAGTTCAGTCTGTACCCTGCTTGGTTAGCATTTGAGTTATCAATGGCTAGAGGTAAGAGAAATAGGTAATACATCCCTTTGTTTTTGTTTAATAAAGAGCTGGCAGCTTTGCCAAAGAAAGAGTACCATAGCAGCACACCAAGAGTAATGAATTTTGCTCTAAAGAACAGGAATTCTTCAGTGCGGAAGAAACAAGAGAAGACTTGTTCTTCCTCATCTTAACACTCAGGGCAGGGTGTAGCTTTTATGGAATGGTCTTGAACTGCTGGCCTCAAACCAAAGCATTGTCATTTGCTTCAGTACACGCAGATCAGACCAGTAATTGGGTATAGAGACTAGAGTAGACCAGAACTCTTTCTTGCAAGACAAAATTACTAAAATGTATTTGTTTTCTGAAACTTAAGAGCATGTGTTTTACGATTTGAAAATAAAATTTAATGGGTCCTGAATATTTTAGCAGGACATTTAACTTAAAATTACATTTTATTGATACAACAAGAAAAGAATATTAAGCTAATGATTAGGTTCAATCAGATTTCCACTCTACCGTAAATTTTACTTCTAATCTTGGGCAAGCAAGTCATGACTGCATGCTTTGAGATATTTGATGCATTAGCATGCAGAACATACGGGTTTATTGCTTGGGGGTGTGACTTTTGTAGACAAGAGGGTCCCCATATATAACCACTGTGGAACGGCCCTTTGAAAACTAGCTAAATGAAGTTGCAAGGAAAGCAAGGAATTAAATGCATGAAAAAAGAGGTGAGAATTATTTGTAGAGGTAGTGACCTGATCACACTCAGGTTCTCTGGCACAAAAGTAATCTCTGTACTTCAGCACAAGGGCTGCTCATCCTTGGATGAGGAAAGTGGGCCACACACCAATGTAGTGCACTGTCTTCTCTGAATTACTGCCAAGCTGCCCAGAAAGAACTGTTCTATTTTGCATTAAAAATTAAGTATTCTTTGGCTCAGTGGAAAAGATGGATTATACAGGCCTCTACTTAATATACTACATGGGATGAGGGAAAATGAGGTCCATGTCTTTGCTGCTTGGTTATTTATACAAATTTTACAACCTCCTATACAAGAAGATAGCAACATAGATATGCACATTCCATAATTACTGGGCAGGCCTGATGCTTGTGCCCTGAGACACTCACTTTCTTCCTTTAAAACAAACTCAGAAAATCAGCCCAGCTCCTGAATTTCAGGCAAGTAGTTACCTCCTGTTTTGATAAGGTGTGCAGGTATAAATTTCATTTCATATGTTTCAAGGTTTCAGATTTGCTGAATTTACTAATCTGAAGGTCCAGAAAGTCACATTTTTGAGACACCATAGACTACTCTTACCTCTGTATTATTTGAATCGTGTGATCGTCAAATATCCTTGGTTTGTTTTATTTTTAGATTGAATGGTTCTTGTGTCTGACTTCCAAAAGTCCATCTCTTTCCTAAGCACTTTGGTGGAGGTAGAGTTCTGTTTTCAAGTTCATGAAATGTACAAGTTCTACGAAGGCTAGACAGAAAAATCAAACATAGCCTATATCCCCAGACCATGACAATTTAACTGCAAGATGGTTACTGTAACTTTAACCACATCAGAGAAAATTGATGAACCTCTCTTACTCCATCTTCCATCCTCCATAACATATACCTTCTCCCATTGTCATTTGCGACTCACTTTACTGTTATTAAGTCAAATAAAATTATTTTTTAAGATTTTTATATGTGAAAGTTGCCTCATTCCCTGGAAACCTCTACTGCTTATTGTAAGTTCACACATAAATATCCAAAGACATCCCTCAATCACATGAATTTTTCACCCCTTCCTTCTCTTTTGTCAGCCACACAGCCTGCCTCATCCACTTCTCCCGTAGTGTCCAGGGAATGCATGTAACTGTAGTGTTTGTTTGCTTTCTAATTCCTCTTTTGCAGAGCCCTTTAATCTTCTCAGGGAAAAAAAAAAAGAAAACAAAAACAAAACAAAAACCAAATCCCCCCCCAAAAACAACAAAACCAAACCAAAAACCAAAACCAAACTCTCTCAAAAAAAACCCACAGAAAAAAAGCTTTCAGTAAAATAGCCTTCCCTCCTTCATGTCAGAGGAAAACAATCAACTGGTATAATCAATAATGAGAGAATGTTTCAGCTTGAAGAGACCCCCTATTTCTACAGGACCAGCTATGACTTGAAACCATGACTGAAATAGTTTTAAATTTGAATCACCAGTCCTACTTAGCACTCATACATCTAATACTAGGGTTTCTTAAGTAAACTAGTGGATTTTACAGCATTGGGAGTAAAATAGGTGTAAGCACATGGGCTTTAGCTGACTTTGCAGTTCCCTCGATACAGGTACTCGCACAGATTTAGACCAGGCATCTAATGATCTAATGACAGAGTGAAAAAGCATGTTGTGAGTGACTTAGTATCACCCAAAGACTGCATTGGCACAGACTTCCCAGGCTCTGGGCACCCTGTAGAAATCTCTTCTGTCCCTCCACAAAAACTTCTTGCCCAGGCTTTGTCTCATGCCTTCATGTCTGTCAAATCCTCTTCCCTTATGTAGCCTTTACATTTTATCTTTCTTTAGTCCTTTTGTCTATCAAATTCCAAACTTCTTGTAAAGGTCCAGATCAAACATGAAATGCAACACAATCTTTAGGCAACTTAACATGTAAGGAAATACAGGATGATAGTGTTTCAAGTCTGATGTGTAAAGAACCATTCAAGGATTTGGATGTTTTAAGAAAAATTGCAGAGGCTGCTATGCTTTCAGTCTGTCTGATTTATTATGAAGGACTTTTCCAATGCCTTTTTTCAGTAGCTGGGCGGTCTGGTACTCAGGAGTGCTGGCAGGTAGAAATGAGAGCTGCTAATGCCGTATCATCACAGATATCCTGTGGGTTTCATCTAAGCACTCACCTCAGTTTTCAAGTGCCCACCACTCAGTACTTATGCCCTAATTTACAAAACTGTCAAGCTCCCACCGTTCCTTCTGACTTCTCATTGTTAATGGCAGTAGTAGCAATGAAGTATGAATCACTTCACAATCATTAGATGAAAAGCTCTTTGGAGCCTACTTCTCATTTGCACTAAGAGCCTTTACATTGCTGTGGAAGCACAAGGAAGATTTAATGTGGGTGTAAATGACGTTTTTACTTACCTGCAAACCTCTTTTTTATTATCAGTGTCTTGGATAAATGAAAAATATTTGTACATGTAGAATAACACCTATTTTTATTAGTACACGGTGTCCTTTGTATAATTCATAGAATCATAGAATGGTTTAGGTTGTAAGGGACCTTAAAGATCATGTAGTTCCAAGCCCTTTGTCATGGGCAAAGACACCTCCCACTACACCAGATTGCTCAAAGCCTTATCCAACCCAGCCTTGAACACTTCCAGGAATGGGGAAACCACAACTTCCCTGGGCAACCTGTTCCAGTGCCTCACTACCCTCGAGGTGAAAAATTTCTTCCTGAGATCCAATCTAAATCTACGGTCTTTCAGTTTGAAGCCATTACCCCTTGTCCTATCACTACGTGCCCTTGTAAAAAGTACCTCTCCTGGTTTCTTGTAGGCCCCTTTCAGATACTGCAAGGCTTCTCTAAGATCTCCCTAGAGGCTTCTCTTCTCCAGGCTAAACAACCTGAACTCTCTAAGCCTGTCCTCATAGCAGAGGTGCTCTAGTCATCTGATCATCGTCTTCATAATTGCATTATTCCCATTGAATAACATTTCTCAGTTATTTTCTTGCTTGTGGAAAAAGCCTGTGATAATCATGGACCACAGGCGCAATGATATCTTCAACAGAATTATTAGAGAGACCAAATTTCTCAGGATGATTCTTTTTCCTTCTCTCACCATGAAACATATTGAGTTGGAGTCATTTCCACTTAGTTTATACACCTGAAAGGCTAGGTATCTTTTTCCTCACTAGTCCACAGAAAGGATAGGGGTAATTCCGGAAGGAGATTCATCTGACTGTGTTAAGATAGTTGGGATAAATTTCTTCCTAGAAATTTCCATCCTAGACAACTAGATAAAACTGCTGTTTACATTTAACAATAAAGGTTATTGATCTGCAACTCAAAAAGGTATTTTGGAGGTAGTGACAAAATTCTTCTCTATACTTGCACAGATTTAATGAACTTAATTGAGAGAAGTTTGTATTTTTTTTCTTAAGAACTTTGAGAAATACTGGTTTTTGTTTTATAAGCAAACTAAGCCATTTTCCTACCCAGCCAAGGTTCTGTGTCAAAGTTACTGACAGCAAAGGCAGGTGTCTGTGAGTGAAATTACTTGTAACCTTTACCAAGAAATCTTCAGTTTGAAGACTGTAAGCCTGCAAGTTTACAAATCCTTTGATTAGAAGGAAAGAAATGACAATAAAAAAATTACCTACCTCCTCATTCCATGAAATAAAAGAGAGGGAAAAGATTAAAACTGACAAGTATAAAATCTTTAAATACCACAAAGAATTCTACCAGAGAAATTTCTTACATAGATTATAGAATGACAGATATAAATGGAAATTGAAGAACAACAGATCAGAACAAGCCATTTTTCATGCAGGAAATATACGAAGGAAGATTGCTGCTGCAAGCATACTGACTTGACTAAAGAAGTAGATTCCATTCTACTTTAGAAACAGTGATATGTTTGTATAATTTTGGTATGCTACATGCTCAGAGAACAGGCTGAGTTTCTAAATGAAAAAGTTATTCTCTCAGAAAGTTTAGTATCTGGCAAACAAACCTAGGAATTCCATCATCTTCTGGGAATCTAGAACATTTTTTTAAAGTGATGCTGTTTGCAAGTTCTTATACTTTATAGAAGCCTTAGAGATTCTTTTTCTGAATCTAAGCTTTCACAGAGTTATTTTCCACTCTTGGTTAGAGTTCAATGTGCAAAAATAGAAAAAAAAATATAAATACATCAAAAAGATCTTTTATAAAGCAGCAGCTGCTCATGACTGCTTTGCCAGTGTTATTCATTATAAATATGGCTACACACTATTTTGCTATTTCATATTTAACAGTTTCACAAAAGCAATCGCAGGAAATCATAATGCATCAGAGCTGGACGCATTCCCATGAAGATGGAATTCCCTGTAATAAGAGTTTCTAAGATTCTACTAGGACTTGAGAAAATCTGCTTTATAATAATTTCTATCATTTCCTGTGAAGCAAGTTCTAAGGGTACGCATTGCATTTCTCACTGAGTCAGTATGTTATTTGGTACTCTACTGATAGGCAATAGTCTAACTCAAGAAAGTTTCAAAGTAGTGGACCATGTCCTACAGATATCATTTTGCAGTCCTGCAGTACCTTAAGCCTGTCACCTTACCAATTTCATTCTTTTAAAATAAAGTGATATAAAGGAACAGAATGAGCAATCAGTAACTCTAAGGTTTATGTAGTATACAAGATGGATAAAAAAGTGTATTGGAAAGTAAATGTATTTTCTGCTTGCTGAAGTAGATATACACCATCCCAAAGGGAGAAAATTTTTTAAACGCAGCTTTGTACATGCTGTCCTGTGAAATGCACACCTAAAATAGAAGTGCTTAATAGTGTATGTTACAATTCACAAAGCAATTTATTTTGCAAATGAAATGCCATGTGTAATCATACAACGACTGTGCTTCTAATCAATTCATTTTTATGGTGATAGTAGCAAAATCAGGTGAAGAGTAAAGGAAGGCAAAGGGAGTATTCATTTTGTCAATTTTAAATAATTAGAAGCAGGGAAATTAGGAACCTGCATTCTGTAAATAATCAGTGGGGAGCGACAGGGTGTCTGATGTTAAGCAGTGTTGGACAGTTTGACTCTTCATGCCCTATAGGCTCTCAATGCCCTTTGCAATCCTGTAAGGAGCAGTTGTTCTCAAGCTTGTGAAATATTAAACGGAAGTGCTTATACAGCCTTACTTAGCTTATGCACTTTGGTGAAACATCAGGACTATATTTCAACTGTGCACTGCTTCCACAGACACTGGAAACAAAAAAGTAAATCAGTAATTTTCTTTAACATTCTCTAGACCTTTTTGGTCAAGATAGATAGACAGCATAATGGCTGAGTGAGCTTTAATTTGTACTCTCCTAGCACCCCAAGTGCTTGATTCACATTGCTATATAGAATTACTTGGTATTCTGTTTGAAACACAATTTCTTGCTTGGTTTTTTTTCCACACAACCAGCCACTGGGAAATTATTGTCAGAGTCTTAAAATGATTTCTTAATGATTGCTTGTTAGGAAAATGAAATTTCTTTCTTGGTCTCTTTCTTTTCTCTCTCTCTCTTTTGGGGATGTATGAATCCTCATCCTCATAATATCAGATGTGCATGCTGTAATATGATGAGCATATATTGTATAGATGAATTTGTCCCTCTCAGGACCAGTAGTTGCATCATCTAGTAGGGCATAACTGAATTTATTTCAGGAATATTGTGGAGTAGAATAAGAGCTTTGTAAGCAAAATAGGCACTTGAGCAAACAAGAATATATGGAAGAAATGTCTGGCTACACAAATGAGCACTGGAGGAGAGACTTAAATAAAATGAAGGGAGGAGAAAAACAAAAGATAAAAGAGACAACAGAAATAAAAAATCAGGCCAGAAAATGAAGATGACAAGGACTGTTAAAGAAACAATGGGAAATAATTTGGAAGAAGATACTGAGTTTGTTTGTGGAAGAAGATACTGAGGTTTTCTTGTTTCCACTGCAGTATTACTTATTTTTTCTAGAATCAAGAAATAAAATATTCTTTTTAGTGATAACTTCTAAGGTTCTTCTTTCATTGGGAATGAGCTAGAGGCAAGATACTATATTAAAATAAAAGCCCTGATTGCAAATATTCAGTGTAATTCATCTGGCCTACCCAAACAAATCATTATATCGGGTACTGTAATTTCATAACCCGATGGGATTTTCAAATTTGCTTTAGGCTTTGGAAATCTCATCAAGTTTTCATTATATCTTTAAGTACTTACGTATTACAGAAAAAAACTATCACAACAATCACTACTTTTCCCTTTGTTAGCTACATGCTACCAAATTTCTTGTTCTGTTGGTGTAAGTGTTGCTTAGTCAATTCTCCTTTTCAGACTAATTTGAGACCATCAATATTCCTTACAAACGACAGGTTACTTTACAGCCTCTTGAGAGTATCCTATTCCATTTACCAGTGATTGACACAATGACTTAACAAATTAAATAAAAAAATAAAATTTTCATCATTATATCCCATTTTTCAAGGCATAGAGAATTATCTTAATTCTAAATCCTTCTCACCAGAACTTTAGCTGACAGAATCTGGCTGGGGAATTCAGTGGAGAGGCATTGATTTCTGCAACCTCAGGACCCCAAGCAGGTGGCTTTTAGATGTTTAAACCCACACAATGGCATTACTATAATAAAAATTAGCTTTGAATTGTCTGTAAAGTTCAGTAAATTACAAAAAATAATCAGTTTTAGTAGTTATTAAAGCATATATGCAAAGTCATTTATATTAAATTAATATATCAAGTATATCTATATTCAAATATAAAGGCATGCTAGACAAGCACACAGACACATACAAACACATATATATAAAATTGTAAAAATCTGTTCTGAACATAATACATATACTATATATACACATATATTATTTTATCTTCGTTTGGATTAATTATTATTCAGAAAACTGATCTATTGTGTAAAATTGCTCTCATTCCTGATTGTATAGCCCTTTAAATGGCTTCTAGATGAGTGAAAGAGGCATATGTCAGAAAGAAATGCTTGTGATCCATTTTTTCTCACTCATGTGTTGCCAGATTCACACTAGGTGAAGTGTGTTTTAAATAGTTTGCCTTAAGCACTGGCATATGAGCTAGCATGAAAGATTACTGTCCAAAAGGCAAATTCATTTATTACTAGACCTGGTAGTATTTATCACTTTATTCACTTGGGTAGAAAATATGTCACCCAGACTTTCATGGGGAATTAAACCATTGTGCAACCTGACAATAACAAGAATATTTTTAGCAACTCTGACAGGTATCAGGTTTTTCTGTGTCGACACATCCTTAGTCACAATTCCCTTAAGTATTTTGGAAATAATCCCTTGGTAACACCTCTATTAGACCTTCTTGCTGCTTGATGGACAAACAGTTCTACACAGTGAGAGACACACACCTCGCTACTGTCCCTGTTATGCTACAATAGCATTATAGCAAATTGCTACAGCAAATTGTTATAATAACTTGCCATAAAGAAGAGCACTCTACAGTAATCTACTCTTACAGTGACAAACTCATGTGTGGTTCATCCATATCTGAAAGAAAATGTTGCAACCTCTCAGTAAAACGTAAATGATGGAAAAGGTTTCTCTGTCATCATGATGACAGAGGACCTATAGACCTGACTAAATTTTGGATTCAAGTAATAAAAGTGGAGACAAGATCTGCAAGTGATATTTTTTTTCTGTATTTCTTATTTCCTGAGTACTACTTTGATTTTCTCAGGCTTAGTAGTACAAACAATTGAACATTCAGTTTTTCTGAGTTCAAACATAAAAAAAAACAAAACAAAAAACCCAACCTCTTTTAATATTTTAAAAACTGGGCCAAATAAAGCTAGAAACATTATTTAAATTAAAACTGAAAAAAAATTTCTTTTCACATAAAAAATACCTGAAAATTAATTTACACTTAAATATTTTTGTAGATGCAACTTTCATCAAGGTAATTTCTAACAAATTTTTTTTTAATATCTGATAAGATTTCCATAATTCATCTCTTACTATAAGCATAAGTGCTGACTGTTCTATAGGCCATTGCTTTCAGGCAATATAAGGTGAAATTTACCATTTACTTGTCCTATCCACCTGCTGAAGCATCCTCACTTTTTGGATGGGATTCTAAAGAGGGATATCCCTAGTTCACCTCGTGCTTCGGGACACACATCACAGAATCACAGGGTTTGGAAGGGACCTCTGGAAATCATCTAGTCCAACCCCTCTGACAGAGCAGGGTCACCTACAGCAGGTTGACAGGGTGGTGTCTAGGCAGCTATTGAATGTCTCCAGAGTCGGAGACTCCACCACCTCTCTGGGCAGCCTCTTCCAGTTCTCTGCCACCCTCAAAGGAAAAAAGTTCCCCCTGATGTTCAGATGGAACTTCCTATATTCGAGTTTATACCCATTACCTCTTGTCCTATCACTGGGCACCACTGAAAAAAGACTGTCCCCCTCCTCCCTGAAACCTCCCTTCAAGTATTTGTAAGTGCTGATGAGATCCCCCCTCAGTCTTCTCTTCTCCAGGCTAAACAGACCCACGTCTCTCAGCCTTTCCTCATACGAAAGATGTTCCAGTCCCCTAATTATCTTTGTAGCCCTTTGCTGTACCCTCTCCAGCAGTTCCCTGTCTTTCTTGAATTGGGAAGCCCAGAACTGGACACAGGACTCGAGTTTCGGCCTCACCAGGGCAAAGGGAGAGGATGACTTCCCTCAACCTGCTTACTACACTCCTCTTGATGCACTCCAGGATGGCATTGGCCTTCTTGGCCACAAGGGCACATTGCTGCCTCATGGTCATCCTCTTGTCTACCAGGACTCCCAGGTCCCTCTCTGCACTGCTGCTTTCCGGCAGGTCAGCCCCCAACCTGTACTGGTGCATGGGGTTATTCCTCCCCAGGGGCAGGACCCTACACTTGCCTTTGTTGAATTTCATATGGTTTCTCTCTGCCCAGCTCTCCAGCCTGTCCAGATCATGTTGAATGGTAGCACAGCCTTCTCGTGTGTCAGCCACCCCTCCCAGTTTTCCGTGATCAGCAAACTTGCTGATGGTACACACTACACTCTGTCTTCATCCAGGTCATTGATGGATTTATTGAACAGGGCTGGACCCAGTACTGACCCCTGAGGAACACCACTAGTTACAGGCCTCTAGCTAGACTCCGCCCCACTGATCACAATCCTTTGAGCTCTATCTGCCAGACAGTTTTCATTCATCTAACCCACACTTCCTAAGCTTGCCTACGAGGATGCTGTGGGAGACAGTGTTGAAAGACCTCGCTGCAGTCAAGATAGGCAACATCCACTACCCTCCCCTCATCTATCGATCCAGTCATGCCATCATAGAAGTTTATCAGATTAGTCAAACATGACTTCCCCTTGGTGAATCCATCTCGACTACTTCTGATAACCTTCTTTTCCTCCAGATGCTTTGAGATGACACCCAGAACGAGTTGTTCCATGATCTTTCCAGGGATGGAGGTGAGGCTGACTGGCCTGTAGTTTCCTGGATCTTCCTTCTTGCCCTTGCATGCCAGAGGCATGGTATGCACAGCAACTTCCATATATTGCTATGGCAATTTAACCTGACAAGTGCTGAGCAGCCCAAACCACATCTTAGAATAGCTTCTACATGTCCCAGATTAAGGGTAAAAAGACTAGAGTTCAAGGTGCCTACAAAGCAAACACATAGTTCTAGGTCTGTAGAGAACTGAGGATTTCCGGATACTCCTGGGATCCCAGAATCCCAATGAATGAATCATTTGATAACAAAGCAGCTTGAAACAGTCCCAAGTAAATGTGTAAGTATTAATGAAAACCCAAAATAAGTGAGGCAGAAAGGCATACGCCAATCATAGGTTGCGGACAGAACTGTCATTGGAGAGAGGAAGGGGGCAAAGACCACAGGAAGCTCTCAGCAGGGATTTACTGAGTAAATATCCCAGTGTCCTCAAGAGAAAAAAACAACTGAGCTAATGTTAAAGGTCTCTGATTTTAGTAATATCCTAAGGCTAGAAGTGTCAATGTCAGCTAATGATCCAGAAACATTGACACAGACACGTGAGTGTTACCTTTCACAGAGGATCAGAGCAATTAGTGCAGTGCCCACATCAAATTCAGAAAGGTGGAAAAATCAAAGATGCCTCTGGACTTCAGGCACTTTTAAAGCTGCATTAAAGATCTCTTCTCTGTGACCTTCTATCAGAAGGGATACTACAGCCTTTGAGGTCTCTGAGACCCTGGGTGTCAATCGATGCCCATAGATTTGCATACCCTACAAAGCTAACCCTTTGAAAAAATGCAGTGCTTCTCTTCCCACATATCTACATGTTCTGTAGCACTTTGCTTAAACTGATAAAATAAATACCACAAAACTCACAGAAAACAGGGACTCACTACCTCTTGTCTGTCTTCTCGGGACTGGAAAGTTTGTTGCTCTTAGAAGTGTGTGGGAAGGGCAGGCTGTAAAAGGATTGCTGTCTGGCTAGTCTGGCTGAAGCAGTAAAGAGCTCAGGGCTGGCTAACGTCTAATATTTACCCCACCTTTGCAGAAGGTTTTTGCAGTGCACAGTAACTTCCAGGCTGCTGCCAAGGCACCGCTGCTGCTAAAATGAGAAAGTTATGCCAACATGATCTGTACCTGCACCTTTGTCTGTGCTGCAGGCATTATCACTGAGCTCTTACACTCAAAACCTGGCCTCAATAATACCAATGGACTTTTCTCCTTCAGACTTCAATTTTGATTTGGATTGAGATTGCAACATGAGCATCCTAATCCCATTGACTTCAAGGAGACTTAAGTTCCTACGGGTGGTTCTTAGCTTTTAATGTCTGTAAGTTCATCTTCAGAACCTCAGCCAGTCACTTGTCAATAAGGCAGGTCCAGAGAGCAGCTTGTCCTACCTTTCTCCTAGACTGAGAGTAATTGCCCTCTGCATATGTCTGGTTAATGGCCAAAAAAGGGATCCTAGGTTTATCCGTTTAGGCTTACACAATTAAATAGCCGATTTAAATAGTCAAGTTGGGCAAAATTAATTCCAACCTGCATATGTAGGTCCCTAAAAAGGATTTAAGGCACCCATGTCTGCCACGTAGGCACCAGTGGATTGCTTAAAACCACTGACTCTACCTATCTCACATATAAGTGTTTTTGGGACAAGAATGAGAGACACCTGAAGACAAAGCAATGTCCAAGGGAAGTCAGGCTATTCAGCCTGCACTGATGAAGAAGAGGCGAAGGGCTGATGGTCCAATGTTACCTGGAAACCCCTCCTTAACCTCAGCAGCTTTCACAAACCGGATTGGCCGAGGCTATTTTCTCCAGAAGCTGTCTTTTCAGTGCACAGAATGTTGTGAAAACCAGCTTAGGCACTTATCTCTTCCTGCACCTTACAGAGCACTATGATTTGAATAAGAACATACATCTGCAAACTAAGCTTTTCAATTCATAGAGTTTCTGTTGCATATCTAGCTTTTGGCACCTAAACCACTTTTGAACATGGATATTAACTCATGAGTAACATTGTTCCTTTAGAAATCCAGATGTTTTTAAGGACTGTACTTAGAATGAGAAGTACAGATACTGTAGACTAGATACTGTGAGGAATTCAATATATTCTGTACTTAGGAGTATTATAAACTGTAAACTACCTAGTAAGAACTGTTGAAGCATATGTATGAGGAATACCCATGCTTGTAAGATGAAGATTACCACTAAAGAGCTTCTAGGTTTTCTGACATTTTCTAAACTAATTTACCGTAACAAACTAGTGTCTCCAGAACTTACAAAATTACTCCAAAATGGAGAAAATGGGCACTTCTCAAGATACTGGCCTTATTTTAAGGAAACAGCAGGTTTATGCCCTGTGCTTGTGACTACACTGTGGTAAGCAGGTGTAATGCCATCAGAAAATTAGATCTTGACATTCCCCTTCAAAATCAACCTGATTATTTTCTCTGAAGGATTTGTAGCTAAGTGCTCAGTATACTGCTGAATCATGTCCAGCCTGGGCTTTCATTTCGAGTGAGGCTATGAATAACTGTTATTAATTCCCTCTTGTCCCATATAATATCCCACCAGGGTTTTTTGCACACAGGATTTTTTGTGGTTGGCCCAGCAATCAAGCCATTTTTTAGTGTATGCCAGTGTTTTTGCATTTTCTGTTGCTTCCAATTTGCAGATGACAGAGGTGCCAATGTTTAAATGCTTTTCTGTCTACAACTGCTCTTAAACTATAGGCACAGGCTTGTTTTAATTTGCTGCTAGTGCTTCTTTGTAGATCCATAAATGTTAAAATCTCATTATATTTTTCACTGTAAACACAGGCAGTATATTGACACACAAACATGTAGCTTTGAATAAACTTTTTACAATGTTTAGCTGCCTTTTAAAACTCTTAAGATGTACTACCCTATTGGAAATATTAGAAAACTAAGAGTACTGGGGATAGCATAGGGCCTTTAGAAAGAAAACCAAACAAGCAACAAACATAAAATACAACTGACAAGCAAAAATATTTGTAATATATTTTAGCTGTTTAAGAGTACCTAGAACATTTCTTAAATAAGAGAATAAACAAGCAAAAAAAGTCAATTGCAGAGCAACCTCCACACAAAGCAACTACGTCTTTGGGCAATAAAGGCCCATCATTACCTGAGGACACTCTGCTAAAGAACTAAATAGCATATGTATTTTCTGAAATTTGGATCCCTTTATGGTGTGGTGGTATTTACCCATTCTTCAAGTATCCATGCAAATATGCACTGCACCTCTGAATATCAAAAATGTGTACATGGTTGTGGCTACTCTGAGAATCATGGGCACAAAGCAGATACACTCAGTTTCCTTTAGTAATATTAGTTATTTTTATTGTGGACCAAGCTTTTATTTCCACAAATCACACTCTGTCCTGAATCCAGTGGGGATATGGTTAATTTCTGTCCAAGATGTGTCTATTCCATACCATGTGATGTTATGTCCAGTATTTAGGCTAGCCAGGGGAGCGGTTTTGAAGTCACAGCTTGGGAGCAGGCTGCAGCTGCAGCTTGCCTGGACTGATCAGTGTGTGGTAGGAAGGTAACCCTGTTTGTACATTTCTCCACCAGGGTTACTGTTGTTGTTTTTTCCATTTGCTTTGCTGTTCTGTTAAACTGTTTTTATCTCAACCCACAAGTTTGGGGGTTTTTGCTTCCCAGTCTCCCTAACTGGTGTAAGGGCTGAGTAAGCAGCTGCATGGCTCTTTGTCGCTGGCTGGGCCCAAACCACGATACACTCCAAGATATTACTTAATAAAAGATTGCATTTCTAAAAGTGTTTAACCTGGTAATTGGAAAGTACTGGAGGCATGTTAAAGTAATATGCCTTGTAAAGAAAATATGAATCTGACTAAGAAAATTTTGCAGGTCTTTTTTCAACATCCATGTACTGAAAAATAAGTTATTTGCTTTCTCTTGTAAGAAAACAGATGTATGGGTGTTTTCAAAGAAGATCTGATATATTAACCTTAAATTTTGATTCTGTGTTCATGCTTTTGAATACCACACTTACGTATCCAACTGGTCTTTCTGAAATTGCTAAAAAATATTCCAGGTCATTCTTGCTTTTTACAGGGACCACTGTCTTACTTTATGATTTGGTGGGAAACAGAAATATCAAAAAAACAATAACAAAAAAATGAAAAAAAAAATCAAAACACAAAACTCACAATGTTTTATTATAAACAACAAAATTCACAATGTTTTATTGAGAAAGCATTGCCAAAAGGCTACAGCACACCTTTCCATTATTTCTTAGTATGAAATCACATAGCACACGTGGAAAATTACATCACTAAATGAAAGAGGTAAGTGAAGACAGAGCTGTAATACAGAAACGTAAGAACACTAACACTAGTTAGTTAATGTGAACATGTGTTCACTAACATCATACAAAGATCAGAAAATTATCAGTAAAAAAAAAAGATCAGCAACCACATAGACTACAAATGGCAGCCCTATGAGGTACAGCCAGGTGCAATGATTTCACTTCGCAAGTGTTTAAAAGACACAGCCTACATTTTTTTCCCTAACTGGTTCAAGAAAGGCCAGATACTTCCTTTTGTTTCTCTTACCCATCATCCCTTGAAATCAGAAGAGCCCTGACCTAAATCACAGGATAAAATGTTTTCAGACCAATTCAGTATTCCAGCTAGGCATGTTTCACGACTCCTTAATTTGCTAGTGTATTTCTGGACTGACTTGGAACATCCTTTCATGTATCAATCTCCTTAAAGTAGTCACTAGGGCTTAAAATTGACACCTAGGGCCAGGTACAATGTGTTCAAGCAAGACTTGGTTAAAAGGAGTTTATTCAGAAAGCAAGATGAAACAGCAATTGAACTGATATGTACCGAAAAGTAGGCTGATTGCTAAATGCCAGTATATACTGAGGTCCTCCCCTCCTTCCCAGCTAAGGACAGACAAATGTAGCTAGATGGACCATAGTGATTGGTTGACAAAGACACTAAAAAATATTAGAATCATAGAATAGAATCATAGAATGGTTAGAGTTGGAAGGGACCTTAAAGATCATCAAGTTCCAAACCCCCTGCCATGGGCAGGGACACCTCTCACTAGAGCACGTTGCTCAAAGCCCCATCCAGCCTGGCCTTAAACGCTTCCAGGGATGGGGCATCCACAACTTCTCTGGGCAACCTGTTCCAGTGCCTCACCACCCTCACAGTAAAGAACTTCTTCCTAATATCTAATCTAAATCTCCCCTCTTCCAATTTAAAACCATTACCCCTTGTCCTATCACTAGACTTCCTGACCAAGAGTCCCTCTCCAGCTCTCCTGTAGGCTCCCTTCAGATACTGAAAGGCTGCTATCAGGTCTCCCCGGAGCCTTCTCTTCTCCAGGCTGAACAGCCCCAGCTCTCTCAGCCTGTCCTCATAGGAGAGGTGCTCCATCCCTCTAATCATCTTAGTGGCCCTTCGCTGGACCTGTTCCAACAGTTCCATGTCCTTTCTATGTTGAGGACTCCAGAGCTGGACACAGTACTCCAGGTGGGGTCTCACAAGCGCAGAGTAGAGGGGGAGAATCACCTCCCGTGCCCTGCTGGCCACGCTTCTTTTGATGCAACCCAGGATACGGTTGGCTTTCTGGGCTGCCAGCGCGCACTGCCGGCTCATGTTGAGCTTCTCATCCATGAGCACTCCCAAGTCCTTCTCCTCAGGGCTGCTCTCCAGCCATTCTCTGCCCAGCCTGTATTTATGCCTGGGATTGCCACGTCCCAGGTGTAGGACTCTGCACTTGGCTTGGTTGAACTTCATGCCATTTGCATTAGCCCACCTCTCAAGCCTGTCCAGGTCCCTCTGGATGGCATCCCTTCCCTCCAGTGTGTCAACCGCGCCACCGAGCTTGGTGTCATCGGCAAACTTGCTGAGGGTGCACTCGATCCCACTGTCCATGTCTCCAACAAAGATGTTAAATAGCACTGGTCCCAGTACTGACCCTTGCGGGACACCACTCGTCACATCATATTAATGCCCTATTTTTCCCACTGGCAATACATTTGCACAAAAGTAGGGAGAGGCAGCTAAAGTCCATCTTAGAAATGACAGGGAGGAACAGGGTTGTTTTGCAAGTTTGAACAGTTCAGCCCAATGTTAGATGAGACAGAAGGCAATTTTCACCTCCCAAGTCAATTGCATTTACCAAGGCACAGCAGATCATGGATAGGACTTTAATTCTTGTGCAGTATGACTTTCTCTCAGAACAAGAGAGAATCATGATGTTTAAGGAAATTTACAAAGAACAGAGATGAAAAATGTCGGCTTTCAAACATATCTTTGGCTGGAAAAACAGCATTTGCAAGATTAATATCATGCTAAATGCTGCAGCATAGAGTGACTCTAGAAACTAGTCTGAAAAAAACCATGCTTGTGCAGCCTAAGGACTACACGAGATCCTTACCACATCTAGTAGTCCAAACCAGCAACTCACAGTGTTTTTTTAGTTCAACAGATTTCTTTTTCCTCATCATTCAGGTAGCAAAAAGGGGGAATAAATTGAGTGGAAAACATCTAGAGAAACACCTCTACCTGAAAATAACATAGAGCTGCTGTATCAGGTTCATATTACCATTCATAAAGCAGGGAAGAGGAATTTGCCAGGAGAAAAAAGAAGATTACCCAGAAGCCTCTGAACTGTTTAGAGGTTCTAGCTATTGTTAGCTGTGTAATGGACCCCCAGCAGGGCTGTTGAAACTGTCTTAAAGGAAAGAAATTGATGGCTGGTGGACTAGTCCCTATCAGAGCTGAAAATGTAGAAAGTGAGGAAATAACTTTAAGGGATTCTCTTTTTCTTTTTTCCCTTGTAAATATTGCTATTTTCTATACCAAGAGCAGGCACTGGAGCTGGAAAGTTGCTCTATAGGTTAAAACCCACATTTTAATTTCTTGCACCCAATTTTATCTGTGTATTTCTACTCATTTATTTAAAACTCCACAACAAAGAAGAAGATTTGCTTTACCTAGAGAAGGGCATTTTATAAATTAAAGAAAAAGTTAATAAAACTTTCCCCTATTTTTCAATAAAAACAGCTTGCTATAGGAGGACACATATTCCCCACTGTACACAAGGAAAGATATAGCTGACTTAATCCACTGAGCTCTGTATCTCCTTAGTGCTATTTGTAGAACCATGCCCTCATTACAGATTGAATTCTTCATTAAATGGAGCCACCACTTTATTATCAGACAGATTTAAAAGTGAGTGAGTTTGGGCTACTATGGCTATGTTCTCCCTGAAGTCTTAGAAACTGTCGGTTTGTGATGTTAATCCAATGTCGGTTCACTTCACCCCAGATCCCCAATCTAATGTTTTGTTCAATAGAAACAAACTGAAACCTTAGAGGTGGGGATACTTCAGCTGAGAAATTGCAAAGCTGTGACCTCAAAAATCTGCAACTCCAAGGAAGAGCCTAGAGTAAATGGTAAAACTTATGTTGATAGCTGGGAACTGAAGGTCACCTAACGACAGAGAAAACCAAGTCCTAATAAAAATTGAAACCCCTTTGGTATAAGGTATGGAAGGGGTTCAAGATATGAGGGGTAGGCAAAGAGGTCACAATACAGAAAAAAACCCCAGATCAAGGAGATACATTGAAGTAAACAAATAAAGACAGGAACAAGAAGAATAAAACCACAGATGACTGTGGGAAGCTTGCTGATGGCACTGCTGATGCTGAGTAGGAAGCAATGAAGGACAGGATGGTGGGTGATGAAAGGTGGGGAGAGAAAAGATGGCAACACAGCAGGGAGGTTCCCTGACCTAAAGTTTGAGGAAATATTTAGAGCTAGCAATGGGATGCTTTGTCACAAAGCAGGAGCATCGCTCAAAAAGGGGGAGCATAAAACATTAAACTTCGTCCATATATCACAGTTGGTTTTGCACAGATAGACAGCTACACTACTTTTTCCTTCTTCTTTGTGCTGTCTCTCAGCTGTATTTTTTCTCAGAAGCATCTCACAACTGTTTTATGCAATGAGATTTATGGAGCCTGATATTCACTCTGTAACAATGCTAAGACGTTGATAGTGTCAAGTACAGGGCAGCTCAGCAGTATCCTCGGCTTCTGCCTACTACTCATGTCTTTCTATTGCATCTCTGCCACCTGTGTAAGTCATGAAGTCAGCTACTTCTGAACATGCAGAACAGCTGCTTCACCTACAGAGGTGAAAAGGTGAGAGTCCTATATAGAAAAGAAGTATTTGGACCCAAGAACCATCATAGACAAACAAGTAACTCGGTGCAGAATCGGTAACTTAAGTCGAGAAGTGCCTTTGGGCCTTCAGTTCTTCATGCTGTAGACTACTCAATGGAAGTCAAATGTTGTTGGGGAACGTAGACAGGTATAGCGGCTGTTCATGGACAGAGAGATACAGGGTCAACAGAGAGCTTACAGAGATCTTAGGTGTCATCCATTCACTGGGTCTGCCAGCCAAAGAGAAGGTGCCTAAGGAAGAGCCTCCTGGCTGATTTAGGTTTTCGGGGTTGTTCTATTTTAGTGGTAAACTAAAGCACTAGTAGTGCATGGTGTATCTATGTAAAGAAGATTTTGCCTGTGAGCCTGTCACAGTTGCTCTTTCCTTTTTTTCCCTATCAAGTTATAGTTTCCATTTCTTCAAGCTCACCCAAAGCTACAAGTAAGCCAGCACGTATAATTTCACATGTATGTATAGCATGCCTGAACTCAGTAAAAGGATATGCAGGTCATTTTTAGCTTTAGTATCAAATACATGCTAATTGATACAGTTTTGAGAATGGCAATCCATTTTTCAGACTTACTTTTGGTTTTCTCTTCCCTTCAGACCCACAGCCTGAGAGATAGCCTCTAACCCAGGAATGAACATTATGCAACATGCAACACAGTCGTCATGATGTTTATGTAAATAGTAATGGTATGAGGTGCCAGAGAGTAGTATGAGGAAACATGAAAAGATAAGAAAAGGACAAAGGCTCGCTCTGTTTCAGTTTCTGCTCATTGCATATACCAGAAATCTCTTGTTTTCTGCTTTTGAGATTTCTCTCAAGGTGAATATATAATAGTGAACGAGAAAACAATTAATACTATTAAATATTAATAAACCATAACAGAGTAGAAGATTACGAAAATCAGCTATATTTTACTTCTCTAAGAAAGAACTGCAGAAATGGAACAGGGTAAGTCCATCACTTGTTTCCATGTGGGAAACTTGCCAGCCAATATGCCCATGACTAAAACTTATCTTTTTTAGTGCACCATAAAGTTATTGCAATGCTTTACCAGAGAGGCAGAAAAAATAAATCTATTTTTTACTTATTTAGTTAAAGACCATATTTAGTGTACTTATCCCCCTAGTGATAACCTCCACTGTCTAATACAGATACCTTATTTTTATTATCTTCTTATATTGCTAGGTTAGGCACCAGAATGTCCACTGAATAAAATTGACCATGTGAACTCTCACCCTATGTATTTCTCAATTAATTTTGCTGCTGGTAAAATGTACTTTAATCCTTCTCTTTCCTCAGCTAGCAGTTCCTCATTTTTCTCCATATCTATTGGTGGTTCTTCTGTGGTTCTTTTTGTATGGGAAATAAAGAAAAATTTATTCCTGGAGTAGAGGATACAATAGTCTTTGCATGCATTAGTGGTGCCTACTCAGACACATAAAACTCCCCCTTTTATAATACCAAAGTTATCCCTTTTAAAGTCTTAGATGGCAGAAAAAACATGAGCTATTATTTTTATTTCTGAATATTTGGGAGACACTCATGTATTACAGTGCTGAGAACTACTTAAGTACCTGAGCATAGAGATGACCCTATCAGCCTCTTCAACAATTCAAGCCTCTCCCCCACTGGCGAATAATAACACTGCTTAAATACAGTACGTGAAAATTAGATTTATTCCTTCCTCTATGTTCATGATTAAAGTAGTAGGATTTTTTTTCCTAAGACCATTAGTTGTATCCTTTTGCCTGCAAGTCACATCTCCAAGGCAATTAATTATTGACATATAAGCCTAAATCCTAAATATACTTTCTATTCATAGCCTCTGTGACCCTCCACATAGCCTGCAGACTGCTGTCGTGTATTAAGAGACTATGAGTCTGAACAGAGGAAATAAGCAAGTTTATTCCCTGTACAGCTATGCTTCTCTCTGTTGAAAGGCTTCTGTTACATCTCAAAGCTGCATGCCTCATCCATCTTAAAAGGATTTCTTTTTCTTTGAGAAAGTTTATCAAATACCTAGGTGACCTTTTTTTTTAATTTTTGCAACTATTTCTAAAAATAAAATTATTATGCATTTATTTTATTTTATATTTTCTCTGGAAAAGAAATTACACAAGACCAAAAAGTATATGGAACAAAGAAAGGTACAAACCAGAAAGGTTTCAAAGACATGACCTGGCACCCCACTTAAGTAAAAAAATGTCTCGAAGGAACTGCTGATGTTGTCACAACTGGATAAAACCTGAGCATTTCTGAGAAAGAAGAAAAGCTCTGAAATACTTTAGGAAGTATTCATCTTCTACAGATCTTCTCTTGATCTGTGCAGTCACCGAACCACTGATATTTTCTCACAGTCTGGAACAGGATCCAAAGGGTGGCATTCATTTGAGGGAGATGGGACAGCAGCATTTCTACAGAAAAACTGGAATTATTGGCTCAAAAATTGCTAACTCTCACATGTATTAAAAAAAAATAATGTTCCCAGTAACATTTTAGACAAAATATTCAAAAGATGAATGAATATGCACAACATTTCAGAGGAAAAGGCTGAGCTAGCAAACAGTAGCATACACTCCTTCTCAGTAAACGGGTTCCAGAGACTGCTGTGCTTTTTGTATTCATTCAGTGACAGATCATTCTAGGAGAATGGTAGCATCTGGATGAGGGCAGATGGCTAAACTGTCAAATAATGACATTTTACAAAATTTCAGCAGTCTAAGCGCAATATGGTTCCAATCCCAAAGGCAGACAGGTAAACAATGGTGCAGAAGTTATATCACTAGCATATAAGATTATTGATTATAATTATTCTAGGGGAAAGAGTTCTTCTCAGAAGATTAGGCTGACAGGAAGATTGAGAGCTCTTTCAAAAAGAATTAGGTAACTGCCCTCTAGTCTTGTTTAGGCATCTATTTTGCTATATTTTCACCTCAAAAGAGCTTGTCGTGATGAGCTAAGATAAAATTAAATTTCTCAGGGTAAAGACATTCAAATCCACCATTTCTCTGTGATTCATCTTTCACTGTAAAAATTTGCATTGGGTTCCAGAAATTCAGCACTGACTTGGGGATCATAGAATCATAGAATGGTTTAGGTTGGAAGGAACCTTAAAGATCATCTAGTTCCAACACCCCTGCCGTGGGCAAGGACACCTCCTACTACACCAGATTGCTCAAAGCCCCATCCAGTCTGGCCTTGAACATTTCCAGGGATGGGACATCCACAGCTTCTGTGGGCAGCCTGTTCCAGTGCCTCACCACCCTCAGAGTGAAAAATTTCTTCCCTAGATTTAATCTAAGTCTACCCTTTTCCAGTTTGAAGCCATTACTCCTCATCCTATCACATGCCCTTATAAAAAGTCTCTCTCCAGCTTTCTTGTAGGCCCCTTTCAGATACTGGAAACTGGATAGCTGCTAAAAGAAGTCCTTACAACATGAATGCCCTTGGAAGCCAAACAAATCTTATAATCTGCATGGTTCAGAGGAGGAAATTCATTTGTGAAGGTATGAGAAAATAGTAGTTGATTCTGTGAACTCACCTAGAGGCAAAAATTTAGAGTTTTGAATAGTCACTCCTAAATCTATATAAAGATAAGCTGCTGTAAACAACAAGAAGAAAGAGGAGAAAGCTTTTTTTTTTTTTGTGTGGTAACTGGCATGTGTTTTGGAAGAGAAGTCACAAACCAGACAAATTAAGAGAGACTACTTCCATTTTAACTAAGAATTTCTATTCCTCTTGTACATCAGGCACAGCAAGGTACATTAGCAATGAAAAGTGAACCATAAGCTACTGTTCACAGTGTCATTCTTGAAGAGAAAGTGGAAAGTCCTAGCTGAAATTTTTACATCTGTCAACAACCGCTGATACCATCATCTATGCAGTTACTTGAGTGACAGTGGAGCCTTACAGAAGTGACTGAGGGATTCTTCTTTCTCTTCGGTCCCTGCTCCTGGTGTTCATGTGCAGTTGTTCCCCGGCCCTGTATATACTGGTATACGTAGCTTTGCAGATTGCCAGTCTGCTATTCTGCTGGAAATATTAATAATATTAAAAACATAAAGTTTTCATCTGCTTTTCATTAAACTCATATATATAAAAATTTCTGTGCTTTACAGTGCTTGACAGATGTGATAAAATTACATGGATGGTGTGAATTAGCTGAAGTTCAACCTAAATAAAACCAAAGTAACACTGATTGGCAAGGGGAAGACTTTTTAAAAGAGTAAGTTAAGGAGTAAGGGAACCTGTTTTTTACAATTGTATATTATTTCTGGTATGGCTCTTAATGTGCATTTCATATTAGATTCACGTTTTTTTCTGAGGTCATACTTGGCAACAGTAACTCAGAAGCTATTACTATTCCTCTCAGATACTTCTTTTACCATTTTTATTGACACAGTGATAATATTGAGCATATCTTTAAGAGAGATCATTCTGCTTGGATATATCACAGCAACATCCATAGCTTTACCATCTGCAGAACAGAATAATCTAACCTCGGTGTGTGTTGACCACTATAGCTGAATGATGTCAATGTATGTATCAATGTATATGCTATTAATTATGTAATAGTTTAGAGCCAGAGTGTTAGTTGTGAATTAAGAGACATTAAACAGAGCAGAATCTCTTTTTTCTCAATAGTTATATTCTCACTCTTGACACATGAAATAAAACTTCCAGTGTTGAGCCAGAGTTTTCTCCAGAAAACCTTATTCCTTTGGAATTTTGCTTTCCCAGTAGAATCATTATTGTCTAAAATGGGACTTGAACTTTCCAGCTTACTTTGGTAGCAGGGATTACCAGAGGGCAGATGCTTAGATGGTTTTACATCAACTATGTGTAGTGGAGCAAATTCACAGATTCTTTCTTGCAAAGGAGAATCATTGCTAACTTTCAGGTACACAAATTAAGATTTAGCTATCTGTAAATGACTGATTTGATAAGTTAACTGTTTTTTTCAAAAGAAACGGAGTAAGATTCTACAACATATATCCAGCTAGTTTTATTCATATTAACAAGGAGTCATTTAGTGTGCATAATATTTATGGTATAGAGTACCTGGGTTTCTTAACTGTGATAGTAAGGTCAGCAGAATCTGGTTTATCACAGGTTTTGAGAAGAGTTGTATTGGCTACTCATGGAAAAGCCATTGAATACTGTTGTTTGACATATTCATAGTGTGCTTGTTCTCATAAAAAATTTTACTATCGATTACAGAATCTTCTGCTCTCCTGTGGTCAATGCTAAAATTTTAAAACCATCACCCCAAGACTAGGTTCAGAAGTAACATTGATTATGGTTTGTATGTTCTATGTGCAGTCATACTCGTAAGATAGTTACAGTTTGCTACACCTTTTACTGATCTTCTTAGTCTAATATCTTTACATTTTATTTCTTATTTCTAAAATAATTGGCAACCTCCACTTAGGCAAGATAAATAAGCTATTTCTTTCATATAGACTGAAAGAAAATAAGACTGGAAAAGATACTGGAGATCTTTTATTAAGATATTATTAAGATATTAAAAATCCATTTCCTTGCCAAAAAGAGAGAAAATTATAGCTGAAGTACTCCACACAAACATTTGTCTAAGCTTTCATTAAAGTTTTGCATGACAGAAATTCCACAACCTGCCTTAGGTAATATATTTGTACAATCAACTACCTTTACTGCTTTTGCCTGTCCTAAATGTCAGTAGCTGCAATTTAAGCATGCATGGACCTCATACTTCATTTAGGACTGGGATTCGACTATCTCTACAGGTAGACCTCAGTTTCCTAAACTCTTAAGTCAGCTTTAAAATCCTTGGCAGACTACAAAGAAATTGAAAATCACAGAATCACAGAATGGTTGGGGTTGGAAGGGACCTCTGGAGATCATCTAGTTCAACCCCCCTGCCACAGCAGGTTCACCTAGGGCAGGTTGCACAGGGTTGCATCCAGGCTGGTTTTGAAGATCTCCTGAGCCCACAGCCTCTCTGGACAGCCTGTTCCAGTGCTCTGTCACCCTCAAAGTAAAGACGTTTTTCCTCATGCTGAGATGGAATACTTTGTGTTCCAGTTTGTGCCCGTTGAACCTTGTCCTGTAGTTGGGCACCACTGAAAAAAGTCTGGCCCCATCCTCTTAACACTCACCCTTTAGATATTTATAAGCATAGATGAGATCCCCTCTCAGTCTTTTCTTCCCCAGGCTAAATAGACCCAGGTCTCCAAGCCGCTCTTCACAAAAGAGGTGCTCCTTATAAAATTTATACATACAATGGATAAAGGCCCTGCTTTGAATGGTTTCACAGGGCAAGCATAGGACAAGCACCATGGTAGGCAATAGCAGAGTAACTTATTTTCTATGTTACTGTCCCTAAAATAGGAAAAGATTAAGCTGCTAGTGTATAAGTATTTAGGTAAATAAACTGCCATCAACCTAACAATCAAACTGAGAAAATGTAAGGGTGGGATGAATCCAAAACTACATAAGCATAAGCTAATTCATATTCATAATATAAAATTTTTCATATTCAGAGGGATTCTGAAGATATAAATGCCCCAGAAAAAAAGAAAGAGTAGTATATCCTCAATAAGAATACTAGTCTGTTACATCACAGCAATTAACTGGCTAACGGGAGCATATATTTGGGGGGATTGAAGTAACTAAGTAAAGTTAGTTATACATGGTACTGAATAATTATACATCCACATTTGGATAATTTTGTCATCAAAAAAATACAAAAACCTTCTCATGAGACCTATCTTCTGTGTATCATCCAGACTACACAAAGGAATTAAACCCAAGTTGTGGTTGCCCCTTCAAATTTGAAAACTCTCCTATCAGAGGAGAACTTGCTGCTGTGCCTCACTGTATTTAGCTCAAGGTGTGAACTTATGGCTTCTCCCTTCAAGTGTAGTAAAAATCAAGGTAGGGATTGTGAGGGAGACCTGGTACATTAAAATGGTATTAGAGACTTGTTTAGGCTACCAAATTTCACTTGAGGTGTCTATTTCAGAGTGAGCTGGATTGCACTCTGGGTCTCAGTGAACAAACTGATTAACTCTCCACTGACTATAAAGAGGGTTGAGGTATCTGTGATCACATGCAGACCCCTGTCTATAAATACCTAACTGTAGATGCCTTAATCTGGAGCTGAACCTCTCCACAAAGTGGTATTCATTTGCCTAAAAAGCCATCAAGAGATCAAGAGTACTCGTTAGGTCATTTCTGCCAGCTCTGTAAAGGTGCCAGATATATAATGAAGACTGTCTCATTTAGAATAAAGAAAATTCATTTTTAGATGCTGCTGCAGGATGGGTGTATTCGACACAGTAATGATTTAGCAGCAGTTCAGTTTTATTAGTGATTTGAGGCAGATCAAGGGATTGAGTATTAGCAGCATGTAATCATTAACTGATTTAAAGGTTTACAAAATGATTCAACTAAATAAATGAACAGTGACTTGATTACAGATTTGAAGATGACAAGATTCACACTAACTTACTACGTGGTATCCCAAACTAATACATATGCATACAAGACTAAAAACAAAGATTTTGGAGTAGAATATATATATATATATGTGTATATATATACAAAGCATACAAGTGTGCGTGCACACACACACCTACACACACCTACACCGCAGTTTGTAACCACTGAGATCCAAGATCTCTTAATATCACACGACTCTATCAAGTCAGCAGGTAGCTCTTAACTCCTAAACGTGCGTGGAAAATGGAAGACCATCCACACCCATAAAGCAAAATGCATACAAACATGAGAGTGGAAAGGTTCTTGAAAGAGAGACTAACCTATATTTAAAATTTCCCTTTCTGAGTTAGAGTAAATGCTCACAATGCATCATCATTCCTCAACGGGCGATTATTGAAACTCGAGAGGGTTTGTCTCTCCCTGGTCTCCCAGTACTGGGGTGGTTGTCTGAGACAGCGTCCCGACTCAGGGGAGGTGCTGGCCACAGCCCACTGCGATCCAGAAGACCTCAAAGGGTCTTCTTAGAATCGCTACTTACAGAGTCTGATACAATTGACTTTCATCAAGTATCTTTCCATTCTGGCTCAACTCGGACAATGGAATGTTCTGGTGCTTTCCACCAGTTGTGAAAGTCCAGAATTTGCTAAATTTGCAGATTCTGGTACTACGTCCCTCTGGATCACCACCCAAGTGCAGATGTACGTTGTTACCAGAGAGCAGTATTTCCAAGCAATTGGGGGCTGGTTCCTTCTCCCTTTCGATCATGATCCAAGTACAGATGTACTATATTATGAGGGAAGAGCATTTCCAAACAATTGGGGGAGCAAGGATTAAGCATATCTGGTCTTCCACTTTTTGCTATTCGTTCCTGACGTCTCCTAGGTTGGTATGTGGTCTGGAGATGAGGAATCGCACCAAGCACCAAGTGGCCTAAGGCTGGGGGGTAGTGGGGGTGGGGATTGCACCAACACAGATGTCTAAACTGTGATTAAAGAGTCATCACCAAGAATCATGTGGTCAGTTCACTTTTTTGGGGGGTTTCAGTTACTTACGCATTGGTCCCTAAAGTCATGTTGGAGAACCTAGGGTGTCATACCTAGTTTCCACAGCACAAGCCTCCCACCCATGCAGATGTCACAGGTATTGCCAATAATCAGAGGCACCTATGTTTCTGCACCTGAATTCTGCTTTATGGGTTTATGTGTATGGATGTAGGGGTAGAGGCAGAGAGAGATGTATGAACAGAGATGGTAAAAATCTGTCATGTTCTTTTGACCACCAAGAGGTTCTAATTGTCCTGACCTTCTTGTAACCATGAAGAAATGTCAGGGTACACAGTGCTGCCAACAGACTGCATCACATCGGTGGGCAGGTCCTTATACATATCCACATCATGCTTCATACAGGAGATGAAGACATTTTTGTGGCTAACACAAGGAGCAGGAGGAGAAGAGAGCTTGTAAAGAAAGATCACAAAAAAGATGCTTACGTGCTGGTCAGAGCAATTAGAGCCTGGCAGTGCATTCGAGGCCCTGGGAAAATCAGGGTACTTTGTTAAGGACTTTAACAGAGAGCGCTCCCCAAGATATGCAGGAGAATTGTAGTTACAGTTCATCCTCACTTATTTTTTTATCCTGCAGCATATTAAACTAATGGCCCGTAAATATGGAAGCAGTAAAACAAATATAAAATAAAAATATTTCCTATATTTCAGAATCAACTGCTGAAATTTACTGACACAGAAAGTTATCACCAAATTCAGTGGCTGGAGTCTTAAAAGGGCTGAATAATTTTATGAGCAGTTGCATGTTGTTATAAAAAGCTAAGACACGAGTGTATCTAGATCTCATGCTTCAGGGCACAGGAGTGGATCACCTGCCATTAGGATGGGCTGTTTCCCACAGTGTCTATCACTATGAGGTCAGTGGAGTACAGTGTGGTAAATCTTACTTTCCCCTAATGTATCACTTAATGGACAATTACCAGAGGCATGAGGCTGGTCTGGAAGGAGCAATGGTCCATTCTAAAACAGCTCTAATGAATGTATCAGGGGAAAAAGTCCATTAAAAAAATCGGGCAAAAAATTATTTGTTTATTAACTATATCTTATGAGATAAAACAAATAAAACTTCTGTTCCTAATAAGAAAACCCTATCAGTAAATCTAATTCCATCAATTAACTTATTGAATAAGTAGTGCTAAAGCCTGGGTCACTAAAAGAGTCTGAATTATTAAGGAAGGAGAAAAGAAGTTATTGATTTAACCTGACCACTGTGCAGAACCTATATAAAGATGTAAATCAAGGACCATGCTTCAATAGTAAACATTATTTACTCTAATTCAGTATCTTTGTAAGAATGAGAAGCGAAGGAACTCATGCATTTCAGTAATATCTGCCTTTAGATAATGTGAGCTTATAAAAATAAGTAAGAATATTAAGAGAATTTAAAGGAAAGTAAAAATGTTAAATACTTCATATGGGTGGAGAGTGCTTAAAACCCATGGGTTAGATACTAATGTATACTGCTAATAAATAAAAAAAAAAAAGATTTTTAAAAGAGAATTAAAAATATACATAAAAAAGATCAACAAAGGAGACAGCATAGTTAAAAACACAAACTTTTTTTTTAAAAAAGACATCTAAATGAGAAAAATAGAAGAAAAAAAAGAAAGAGCGTAAAATTTAGCAAGTTAAATGTGAAACCATGACACAAAAGTCAAGAAAAAATCATGGGAAATTCCTCTTAAAGGCATAAAACTACTCATAAATATTTTCTTAAAAAATATTTAAAACAGTAAGCCTGTCAGCAAGACGGCAGATGTGATCAAGGTGCAAAAAGAATCCCCAAGGAAGGTAAAGCCATAGCAGAAATACTAAATAAATTCTTAGTACTCATCTTCATATTGGAAGAGCAGCCTATATTTTGGGGGGATACTCTATTAAACTAAAATATTAATAGGAGAAGTTTTGGAAGTGAGCAATAATATAAACAGTAACAAATCTTCCAGACTCAGCAGTATTAATTTCTAAAAGAATACTACATTGGTGAAGTATAAACTGCGATTGCAATTTAAAATTAAAACTGACTTGTTACCAAAGGAATAAAAAATACTGTAAGGGAGAATGCAGGAATCTTTATACCAGTCTCAATTCTTTAGTTAATTTGTTGAAATCAGTGTGAAAAGTAAAACCACAGACATATGGATAAATGTGATATAATTGGCAACTGGGAGCACAACTGTAGCACAAAACCGTGACTCACAAATCTGTTAGACAACGTGAACAATCACATGGAGAAAGCTGTCCTGGTAGTTCAGGAGAGCATTGCCAAAGATCCAACCCTAAGTCTGACAAACCTGAGTAAATAGCTCAGCTCAGCAGTGGGCAGAGATATGAAATTGCCTTTCAGAAGTACAATTAGCCCAAGTGCAGAGCCATGCAGCTGTACCTGTAGAGCCTCATAACGTGGTGAGAAGATATTCAGCAAAAGCTTGAGGTGCTCAGCACCATATTTTATTGCCCACTGTAAAGACGACTGTGACAGTGAGACAGCTGTGAGGAAATACAGCAAAATACTAGGAATACCTCTTGTTTGAGGACCTATGCACAGACGAACTGGTGCCCCTACTTAGAAGTACTGGTCTACACAAAGTCCATGTAAATCACACAAGCCATCTTAAACACTTTACTAAATCACATTGGAAGGACACAGCTCCCTAGCAAAATTTTCAAGAGATCCTTGCAAGAAACACACTAACATTGTAGACAAGCATCTTATGGGCTACATCTGTCCTACTTGGCTTAGCTAAAATAAGAAATCTAGGAGGTCAGAAGATTATCATAATACAAAGCTTTTAGAATAACAGCAGGAAGCCCAGTGGCTCCACTCCCCATCAATAATAAACCAGTTCATTTTTCCAACGATCCAAATGATTTTCTGCTTCTGTCATCAACAAAGGCAGGCTGCTCAGCAGCGCATGCAAAGACCCACCACACAGCCCCAAAACCTCCACAGACCACTCTTTCATCAGGTCTAAAGGAGGTTTCGGAAACTTCATCTGGTGAATAAACAGCTCAGAGCAAATGGAAAGATACCTGCTCCATCAAAAAAGAGCTACTAAGCTTCAGTTATGTTTGTTTGCTGTCTTTCTGCCATCCTTCACCCTTGCAGTGTTTGGTAAACCTCTGCCTATTAAGTTGGCAAAGCAGAGAAAAATTGCGATAATACACCAGCGGTCAACAAGCCAGCCTTTAAAGAAAAGCATTACTGATAAGATAAACAGCTTGTGATGTACTTAATTACAATATTTCATACTCATTTAGCCATCTCCACATCACAGCACTAACAAAGTGGATTTCAAACAGGAAATAAGATTCCTACCCACAAGCCCAGAGGGCTAATTATAAAATAGCAACCTACTTCTTTTTTTTTTGTATCGAGCTTATTTTTTTTTTTCCAGTAGAATTTATTGAGCTCATTACCAAGCTGCTTATGAAGTGATTTGAAATGAGGCAGCATTAAAGCATTCTGAAAATCCCTTGTACTTAGTCATCTTGACACTTTGTTTGAACTTGAAGCATTAATATGAAATAACTGCAGCAGCCCCGTATTTCTGATTCTATTGTTTGACAGCACATTTAAAAGCTAAAAGATGATATGATCAAGGATTTTTAATCAGCACAGTAATTTGTAGGAGTGTCTCAAGTATTCATAACTTTGAAAAGACCAAAGGGACATGCCTGTGAGAAACAAGACAGGTACAGTGCATGTCAGCCTAGAATAACACGGCAATGTGAAACAGGGAGTACAAGCACTGCTGGAACTGAGGGGGGTTTTATTGCTTTTTACAGGCAAGACTGGAAATTGAAAGATACACATCAAAGCCACTAAAGAACTCCACACACTGTACCTTATTAGCCCGGTTTTACCTTCTGTAATCACATTATATAATATGCATCACCAGATTAACCTGCTTGGGGTCAGCAGAGAGGCCACCATAAATATATTTGAAGTGAAGCCTGTGAAGGTTTTCAAAGTGGAGAAAAAAATCTATAGAGAGGAGTAGTAAAATCCATGGAAATCTATAGCGTATTAAAGTGAAATCTGTGAATAGCTTTGCTTTTCATCGTTTCCCCCACACACACCTGTGCATTAGTGTTTGAACTAATAATTAGAGCCAATGGAAATGCTTCTGTTGAAAGAAAGGGTTTAACATCATCCTTTACTCTAACTGCATTCTAATGTTCTGCCTACCTTATTACAAAGCCTTTAAAGGAAAAGGAAAATCATTTGTAAGAGAACAAACGGGCACTAGTAGTACAAACACTGAGTGTATCACAGTGTGGTCTCTCCCCTAAAAAGGGCAACCATCCCCAAATGTGGTTGACAACAAAGACGGGGCAGTTTCCAGCCACATGTGTGCACTGGGGGTACAAGAAGCTCCCTCCTCCCACCAGTACTTACCGGTGTCGGAGAGAGAGTAATTCGGACCCTTCGTGGGGAAACAAGACCTCCAGCAGAACAGCATGGAACCTGCAGTTCTCTGCAGTCCTCTCAGTGTGCTTGATGGCCTCTTATGCACAGCTCTAAACTAATAAGGAAACACCGAGATAGATGTGTTGGGCCGTAATCTGGAAAGAATTCATTAGCTAAGCAGGATTTAGCCAAGTCATTACTTAGGAGAGCCCCAAAGGAATTCCCATGCAGTTTAGAGAAATAGTATCAGGCCCCTGTTTTCCAAACCTGCACAGTTCTGTTAATAAAAGCTGATGTGTAAAAAAAAAAGCATACTCCTGAAAAAGCCAATACATTGCAACAAAACAAGATGAACAAAGCAGAGGGGAAAGGAATAGGAAATAAATAAATGCAGTGGCTGCCCAGCTGCAGCATTTGCATCTCTCCACCTGTTCAGCTGCTACATGGCTGGAGAATTTAGCACTTGACTGGAAGGTGACTTAAGAAAGGATTTCAAGAATAATGAGATGTTGCTTTTTCCATCATAACTCAGAGATTTGAAGATGTTTTCACCAACTGGAAGAGCAGCTCCCCTCTCTAGATTTATTACAGTAATGGCACACTATAATGTAGATCAACTTACAATGGCATTTGCTGTCTTAATGAGGATTTCAATGAAACTCTGAAACACTGATGGGATGTTAGAGTGTGGTCTGCATTTTTGAAGTTATTTCCTGCTTTCTTGAGAGAAGGGATGAGAGATCTTTGTGTTGTGTTAAAGAAAAAAGCATATAGAAAAAATATATAAACTAAAAAATTTTGTGAAAATGTGTATTTTATATTGCATATTAATTCTTTTTGAGAGTGGATAGAATATTGTTAATAAATTCATACCTTTTCACTGCTATTCCCTTAATTTGAATCCATGTGAACTGATAATGATTACAAGCTATGACCATTTTTATTCCAGTAGCTGAAATGAGAAGACATTTGCCAGGCTGCTTCTTGCGTCAATCACAAAATGGTGGGGTGATTTCAGAAGACCTACACTGCTGCCAAATGTACCTTCCTGCAGTATGGAAAGACAAAAGTGTTCAGAAGTCTTGTGTTGTCAGTTCAGTTTCTTATGTTCTTCTAAGCAGTATTTAAAGATACGGATTTTTATTTCATCATTCAAGAAAAACATTACCTTAACTTTGTGCAATATTATATTGTTTTTGCCCTCAAAGCAAATACCAAGAAGGGGGTGTCGTTCCCTTTGTCAATGACTGGCTGGAGTCCATGGAGCTCTACCTGGGGATGAATAAAGAACCAACCAAGAGCTTATGGGTCAGGATTAAAGGGAGGCCAGGGACAGGTGACATTACAGTGGGGGTCTGCTACAGGCCACCTGATCAGGAAGAACAAGCAGATGAGGCCCCCTATAGACAGATAGGAGCAGCCTTACATTCACAAGCCCTAGTCCTCATGGGGGAAACCACCCTGATATCTGTTAGGGAGACAACACAGCAAGCCATAAGCAATCCAGGAGCTTCCTGGAATGCATTGATGATAACTTTCTTCTCCAAGTGATAGAGGAGCCAATGAGGAGAGGTGCAATGCTCAACCTCATTCTCATCAACAAGGTGAGGAATGTAAAGCTCAAGGGCAGCCTTGGCTGCAGTGACCATGAAATGGTTGAGTGAAATGGTGCACAGCAAGCTCACTATCCTGGAATTCAGGAGAACAGACTTTGGTCTCTTCACAGGTCTGCTTGGCAGAGTACCATGGGATAAAGCCCTGAACGGAAAAGGGGCCCAATAAAGATGGTTAATATTCAAGGATTGCCTCCTCCAAGCTCAGGAGGAACTCATCCCAACAAAGAGGAATTCAGGCAAAAAAGCCAGGAGGCCTGCATGGATGAGCAAGTTACTCTTGGACAAATTCAAACATAAAAAGGAAGCCCACAGAGGGTGGAAGCAAGAACAGGTGGCCTGGGAAGAATACAGAGAAATTGTCTGAGTGGCCAGGGGTCATGTATAGAATTAAATCTGTCCAGGGACATCAAGGCGAACAAGAAAAGCTTCTACAGGTACATCAGTGATAAAAGGAAGACTAGGTAAAATGTGGGTACTCTCCTGAGAGGAAATGGGACGTCTGGCTGCTTGGGATATGGAGAAGGCTGAGGTACTCATGAGGTACAAAAAATGACTTTTTTGCCTCGGTCTTCTCTGGCAAGTGGTCTAGCCACACCACCCAAGTCACAGAAAGCAAAGGCAGGTAGTGAAGAACCACCCACTATAGCAGAAGATCAGGTTCAAAACCATCTAAAGAACAGGAAGGTGTACAAATCAATGGGACCTCATGAGATGCATCTGCGAGTCCTGAGGAAACTGGCAGATGATAAACAGCTAAGCCACTATCCATAGTATTTGGGAAGTCATGACAGTCCAGTGAAGTTCCTGCGGACTGGAAAAGGGCAAACATAACCCCCATTTTTAAAGAGGGAAAAAAGGAAGACCTAGGAAATTACAGGCCAGTCAGTCCCATCTCAGTGTCTGGCAAGATTCTGGAGCAGATCCTCCTGGAAATTCTGTTAAGGCATATGGAAAATAAGGAGGTGATTGCTGACAGCCAACATGGTTTCACTAAAGGAAAATCGTGCCTGACAAATTTGGTGGCCTTATATGACAGCACTACAATGTTAGTGGATAAACGAAGAGCAACTAACATCATCTACCTGGGCTTGTGCAAAGCATTTGACACTGTCCCGCACAACATCCTCGTCTCTAAATTGGTGAGACATGGTTTTGATGGATGGACCACTTGCTGGATACGGAATTGGCTGGATGGTTGCGCTCAAAGAGTTGCAGTCAATGGCTTGATGTCCAGGCGCAGATCAGTGATGAGTGGAGCTCCTCAGGGGTCAGTATTTGGACCAGCACTGTTTAACATCTTTGTCAGTGATATGGACAGTGGGATTAAGTGCTACCTCAGCAAGTTTGCTGATGACATCAAGCTGTGTGGAGTGGTAGACATACTGGAGGGAAGGGATCCATCTAGAGGGACCTGGACAGTCTTGAGAGGTGGGCCTGTGCCAACCTCTTGAAGTTCAAGAAGGCCAAGTGCAAGGTCCTGCATGTGGGTCAGGGCAATCCCAAGCACAACTACACGGTGGGCAGAGAATGGGTTGAGAGCAGCCCTGAGGTGAAGGACTTGGGGTTTTGGTGGATGAGAAGCTCAACATGCAAGGGCAATGTGCACTTGCAGCCCACAAAGTCGATTGCATCCTGGGCTACAACAAAAGAACCATGGCCAGCAGGTCAAAGGAGGTGACCCTGCCCCTCTGCTCTACTCTCCTGAGACCTCACCTGGAGTACTACATCCAGCTCTGGAGCCCCCAAAATAAGGACATGGACCGGTTGGAGTGGGCTGAGAAGAGATTCATGAAGATGATCAGAAGACTGGAGCACCTTTCCTATGAGAACAGGCTGAGAGAGTCGGTTGTTCAGCCTGGAGAAGAGAATAATCCAGGGAGACCTTATAGCAGCCTTCCAGTACTTAAAGGGGGCCTACAGGAAAGATGGGGAGGGACTTTTTCGTCAGGGAGTGTAATGATAGGATGAGGGGTAACAGTTTTAAATTGAAAGAGGGTACACTTGAATTAGATTAGATATTAGGGCGATGTTCATTACTCTGAGGGTGGTGAGGCACTGGAACAGGTTGCCCAGGGAAGTTGTGGATGCCCCATCCCTGGAACTGTTCAAGGCCAGGTTGGATGGGGTTTTGAGCAACCTGGCCTAGAGGAAAGTGTCCCTGCCCATTGCAGGGGGACTGGAACTAGATGACCTTTAAGGTCTTTTACAACCTCTGATTTTATCTGTTTGTTTAATAGTTAATCTGACTCATTTTAAGATTTTTTTTCTGCCTTTATAGGCAGTAATGTAAAAATGTAAAAAATAATAATGTTACCTATTATGCATCTATTTGCTTGTAGGACAAAGGCAATATAATTTTGCTCAAGGCAAAGTAGTTCCACAACTTATACACACAAAGAATAATTTTAACCTATGACATAATTTTAATTGGCTATTTTCTGTTTTGAAATGTATAGTTGATTTTATTTGTACTCCTTTGTGTGTTTTTCACATTTCAACATCATACTGAGGACAATTTTGGATATGCTCTTTGGTTCCTTTTCTTAAGGGGAGAGCTAGAGGAGTTCTCATCACTGACATAAAAAAAAAAAAAAAGAGAGGAAAAAGCTAACTACCAATTGTGACATATATGTCTATGTGGAACATGAATTAAATAAGAAGAGGTTATCTTTTAGATTAGGGGTGTTGTGTCTTCTGATCTCACAGTGTAATTTTGTGTTTTGATGAGTTTTTCCATAATTGTTTACAACACTGCTCGTGATTTTCTCTGAAAACCTTTTTTTTTTTTTTCCCCAAATGAGATATTGTCCAATTCTAATTCAGTGTGGTGATCCTTATGCTCCTTTTACTGCTTACCTGATATAATAAAAGCTTAAATTTCCCATTGCTCTTGTTACGAAGTTATCTTGGTGGACTGGTTAAAAACGTACCATTGGAGTTTATATATAAAAGTGAAACAGCAGTGAGTTTCATGTGAGGGTAGCAAGCAAATTCTCTGGAGTGCAAAGTACCAGGAGCAGAGCTACAGACAGCATGGAGCAAGGGCTGCTCCCACGCCAGTGCTCCTCTGATGGAAATGCCAAATGGGGGTAAAAGCACATTGACTCCAAAAAATACAGCTGCTGCCAGTCAAGATGAGGAGCTGCTTCTGAGCAGCAGCATCAGAAAAGTTCATGATTTTCAAACAAATTTGAGGGTAGTGGCAGTTGGAAAGATTGCAAAGGGGACCAGCTGGTGAGAGAGGAGGGGGGTCAAAGTTTCACTATGACTGCAGATGGAAGTATAAGCCCAAATAGCTAATGTCTGAGAATATATAATAACCTGTACTATCTTTTCATTTTTCAGATCAATGAGACCTAGCATTTTTCCCCAGCCTCATGATCATCTGTTTTCACTTCTGACTTTTATGAACTACGGCTCAGACATTTTAATGAAATTTAGTCATGGCTGTGCTCAGCCTACAACAACCGACTGACCTGGGAGCCAAGGCTCTTTTTAAGAGAGTCATCTCAAGCTGAGGCCAACAGTAAAACTGGGTCTCCTGCCTCCTAGGTAAATATTCCAGCCGCATAGACGCTATGTAAGAGCCAGACAACAGCACCACCACCAGCCTGCAATCTTTGGGCAGAGGTGAATGCTGTAACAGCTTGTGTTCAGACTGCCCAGCAGATAGCTGCAAACTGAGACCCCAAGCACTCCTTTTCTAAGTGGCGTTATCCGGAGATGTGCACCCAAACGTACTGCTTAGTTAAACTGCAGTACATCTCAATAAGCACAGTAATAGGACTTCTGTCATTTAAGCTGACTTTCTTGCAAAACCTTACTTGCCGCTGCCTGTAGCTTTGCAAGTGCATGAGTACGGAGTATTCCTGGAGCATTTTCTTTATCTTATGTGCCTATCTTCAACATTCAGTCAAGTGCTCTTTTTAGTATCTTAGCCAAGGTCCTTTGGAAAGTCCCTAGATGAATGTCTGTCCCTAAATACCATTTTAAACTTGAACCACAGTTCAGGTACCAGTCTGTGACCTTTAAGAGATTTAATCCCTACTCATTTACCTTGAAGAATATGAACCTTAAAAAACTCAAGTCTCATTGAAAATCAGTGATACTAAAATTTCTAGTTATTTTGAGGGGATTTTTAGATTAAAAGGATTTTACCAACAAGAGGGTACCAGCACATTATACCATTCACGTGCCGTCAATGAGGATCTGGCCAAATGGGAAAAGATGAACTTTGTAAGAAAATAGCTAAAGTGTTCATACAGAGTAAAAGGCACTACACTGGCACAATAGCTTTTAATATTTTCTTTGCTTGTTTTCAATTTTGAAGCTATATTCACACTGTGTCCTCTTTCTTGCTTATCTTCAGCCATGTGGCATCACCCATCTACATATTCCAACATAAGATATTTATGCTGGTGATGCTGAGTCCTTGACAAGAAGTCAGCTACGTGCTGCAACATCTACTGGAACAAGTTTTAAGCATCCTTAACAATCTCAGCCTAGGCATCCAAGCCTAACAGTGACTATGACCCCAGCAAGCTGTGTGGCAGCCATCACTGGAGCCAGGGTGCCAAGGCGTTTAGTTTCAGAATCAGCAGAGCTACATAGCAGAGTTTTGAAGGAGCAATGAAAGGCACCACAAGTCTGGTTCATTTAAAATCGTCTGATCTTTCTAGTTAAACATTATATAAAACCTTTTTCAGCTCAGAAAAAAGACTCAAGAAAACAACTCCCCAGCTGGTTTTTGCTGATAACTAGAGGCACTAGGAGAAAGCTGTAACTGCATTCTCCAGAAATTCCTGACTACTAGCCAAAGCAGCACTCTATATTATATGACTGTAACAAGACTCCTCTTAATAATATTGTAATTCATGCATGAAGATACTTTCACATATGTTTCATAGCTAAGCTTGCTTAAAATGCATGATATCTGTTTTGCAACTCTTACAGATATTTGATATGAATCTAGAGAAGTACATAATCTTCAGTTTAAGCCATCTAAAGGGCAGATATTCAAAACTGATGGAAGCAAGTAAAAGCAAGTAAAATTATATTATGTCCTCCTCAATCCCACTTAATACAACAGATTGTAAAAATTAGAATGGAGCTAAAAGGATTGAAGTTTTTGTCTACAAGTGGCTCCACAAACTCCTGTAGAGAAATTAGCCTTGAAAGCAGAAGATTTACACATAAGTTCAGTTGTGTCATATTTACCAAGTTGACCATGCTTTCGGACTATGGCCTATTGCTGTTTCCTTCCACTAAAAGAATCATAGAATTATAGAATAGTTTGGGATGGAAGGGACTTCTAAAAGTCATTTAGTCCAACCCCCCTGCAATAAGCAGGGACATCTGCAACTAGATCAGGTTGCTCAGAGACCCGTCCAACCTGAACTTGAATGTTTCTAGGGATGGGGCATCTGCCACCTATCTGGGCAACCTGCACCAATGTTTCACCACCCTCATCATAAAAAATTTCTTCCTTCTATCTAGTCTAAATCTTTCCTCTTTTAGTTTAAAGCCGTTACCTCTTGTCCTATTGCAACAGGCCCTGCTAAAAAGTTTGTCCCCATCTTTCCTGTAGCCCCTTTCAAGTACTGGGTGATAAGGTATCACCAGAGCCTTCTCTTCTCCAGGCTGAACAACCCCAACTGTCTCAGTCGTTTCTAAAGAAAAGACTCCACGATATACATTGCTAGTGAGGGGTAGATGGTACTTTACTATGAGTTCAAGCCAGGAACAACTGGAGAAAAGGCCTGGCATCGTTGAAATCTCTTCCAAAAAAATGTTACTGATACAGAAGCTCTCAAAAAAAGCTACTTGCACAAGTAACATACAATCACAGAAAAAGTTAGATTGGGCCTGAACTCTATGGACTGCATTCCAACCCTCTGCTCAAAGAACAGCTAATCTTAGATTAAAATCAAGTTGCTTTGAGTCTTGTTTAGCTAAACAAAAAACAAGACTGAACACACAACTATGAAGCAAGGCAACCATCCCAAGTCTTCCAAAATATTTTGCTGCAATAAGCAAAAAAGACCTTTTGCAAGTTCTGACAGATAAAGGAAATTCAAGATATTCAAACTTTGCCTGCCAAGGAAAATAAGTAATTTGATATGTCTTCCTCTCTTCTGTCATTGTTGCTAGAACACTGAAAACTAGACATCACAGCACTGTATGAGCTGAAGCCATATCCCAGACCTTACCTGGCAGAGCAAATCTGTCCACCATAGGATGAACATTATGTGCTACAAAGAAATTCCTCAAGATTAGTCTGCAGTGCTAGGCAAGTCACAAAAAGTCTCAAACAAGAGTAAGCAACAAATAGTTAATATTTGAAAAAAAAATTAGGTCAAGAATAAGTGGGAAAATCCCTAGACCTTTTGACAAAGTATTCACTAACAACAACTTGATTAGATCTGACACTTACCTTGATTCCATGATTCTAAAAATCACATCCACATTGTCACAAAAGCCACGATCATTCTAAATATTCAAGTTAATTTTTCTCTCTACTGTGCAATGGCTCAGAACTTCTGCATTTTTGTAATCACTGTAATGAGTACAACTGTGCTTGCAGGTCACCTAACACCTGTTCATAATAAGGAGAAATATACCAGAGGATTGTGTCTTAACTACCCAGCCTTTCACCGATATTTACAACTCACCTATTATGTTTTCCCTGTATCTTCTTGAACCAGCTTTTCTTTCAAAGCCATTTCTCCAACTGTTCAATTAGCAACCAGATAGAGTTAATTAATTAGCTGGTTAGATGTGAGCCATCAGGGGAAACTGGAATGAAAAAAGGCTCTACTGTTACTTCACTTTCAAAAGAACAAAACCTGCTTCCCAAAAAATCTTTCAAATAGCTTTTTCCTTCTTTTATAAGTGTGTATGTGCACTGCTGAAGTTAAGGATCTACGAACTTTTCTTTTATAAAGCCATTTTGGAGCTCCTGTGCCTTCTGAGCAGCTGAACCAATTCACCTCAAGTTGAAACAGCCTACAAGGTTTCAGCTCAAAGGAATTTTTTTTCCCTCAGAGAACATAGAGCTCAGTAAAAAATTACTTCTGTAGGTATGGGTTTTTTTCCTTTGTTTCTCTTACTAGTCTATAATTCAAAACCAGTCTTACATTGTTTCTTTTCAAAGATGACATTTTACAACCCCATAACATAAAAGAATTTAGCATTTTATGTTGTATTTGCAAAGAGAAAATGCAATAGCTGTGCAGCTGGTGATACACCTTGAAATTCAATAATTCTTTATGAGCAGTAACTGTTCCTTTGCACATTTGATTGTACTGAAGGGCCATAGGGATACATGCAACACACACTGCATGTAGGAGCACAGGAATGGGTGACAATGAGGTAGTTTTCCTGAGATAACATTTTTCAAGCATTTTTCAAGACAAATGAATACTGTAGGTACACTAATTGTTCACCACATAGTACCTTCTACAATGGATGCTGGGTTTTTTCAAAACTACTAAATAAAACAAAAATATTTCTGTGAAAAAATACTTCTCTAATGAAAAAGTGATCCAAAGAGTGTAAGTTATTCTGCTTAAACAATCTGAACTTAACCTCTACCAACTTATGGTTCCACTTCAGACAAGCCTGGAATCTAGAGTACATTTGTTATTCTTTAAAGCTACTCACTCTATAAATAATGTTTGATGTCTCAATGATTTTTCTTCAGGTTCAACAAAATTCTGTTGTATTTCAGTCTATTCCATTTTTGATTTTCTTCTACATTTTCATGACCCTCCTTTCATCTGGCTAGTCCCATTTAGTTCACCAACAGAGACAGAATAGGTCATATAGTCATTTTAGGAGTCAGGCTCTAAGTATGTGTTTTCTGAGACAGTTTCCTTTTGTTCCAATGCCAAATTTAGGCTTTAAAAAAAGGTAAGCACATATTTTTGCAGTTATCTCGTGTGAAGCTACATTCTACGCTTAATTCCTCTTTTTCCCACAAAAGCAGCCACAAAGTTTGTTGATATCTCAGAATGAGAAGAGGGAGCAGGGTGCATCAACATATCCTAGGAAACAGTTTTTAATGGTATTTCTGTCTTACTGTTGCCTTGCATGTGCTCCAGGGCAGATCATTTGCTCACTCAACAGTTTGAGCTGTTCTCCGTAGCAAAAGGACAATGTTCTCATTCCTGAAAAATGACTCCAAGAGCTCTAAGACGATACTCTGTGTTAATATCAAATGTGGCTATTTCTACTCAGCTGGGCATATTTTTAAAGTGTTTTCTTGATTTGTCTGTGCACGATAAGGAAGTGTTAAGGATGCAAAACATTTGACTGCAGATGTGCTACTTCAGTGTTGCTTTTTCTGGATACATTCCTGTTTCCTGTCCAATGTTTCATCCATGGGGATGAAATGCAGCCCTAGAAATGATATAATGGGAAAGAAGAATCACCCAGTTCACGCAGTCAATCAGAGTCAGTAGATGTCATACAGAAGAGGATTCAGAATTCAGAGTTTGATGTCAGTAAGAATAGTATGCATCCATTTATTTTACCAGAATCACACCAGGATTACACTTACGAAAGCAGTATTTGGTGATAGAACTTGAACTCTCTATAGGTAAGAAGAACAAGTTAGTTTGATAAAAGTATTATTGAGATGTATGAACTTTGATGAGAACAGGAACTTACATGCCTTCATCGGTGTGACCCTTTGTAGATCTGACCCTATTCTCTGTCCCAACAGTCTGACATAGATGAGGCTGCATACACGGGGTTGCATTCTTCCATCTTGCTCATATAACATCCTCTGTAAGAATCAAGCACATCTACAATTCATCTGTAGAGGATTAATTGAATTGTCCTTCCAGCAGGTGAGAAGGTTGGATAGACAGGGAAGTTACTAACTTGTGTCACTGCAAGTGGCTATTCCAAGGTATTTCCAATCCTCCTAACCTATCTGCTACATGCATTTTCCGTTATGGCAAAGTAGCAGACAGTAAATACCATTATCTTAGGGACTGTGGCTAAGATGCTGTTCTTTAGTGTTTCTATGATGTGGATGAAACCTCTGGCAGAAGGAAAGAGTGGATAGATAGAAAGTCTGTTATGGGAAGGCAATGTTGTACCCTTTGTAGGCAACCGAAAGCCTTATGTCATCCATGCAAAAGTTCAGACACACAGTGTTCTAAGAAAGGAAGACAAAGATTACACCATAGCCCCATATTTGTCCGTTCATACTGGATGACTGGCACTGACTTGTAAAGCAGTAGTGGAGTACAGAGGAGACTAATGGAGAAGCTATTAATCTTTATGTTAATGATGTTGAGAAGGTTTATAAGAGAATTGTTCTAAACAAAGAGACCACACTAATTAGCAAGTAGGTTAGCCCAAAACTGATGACTCTCAGATCCTTTACTATTATCTGTCAAGTGTAAGTACTTTGTGTTACAGTGCAAATCTATCGTTTAGCCTCACTTCAACACTTACCACCGCAGAGCCTATACTATTATGTGCATGCTGTGATACAGATATGGGATTGTTCATCCCACATTTGAATTAGAGTTCTGTCTTTGACAGGCAATACTAAAGAAAAGTACTAAAACATAAATGCTATTCAACCTATTCAATGCTATTTCTTTCTCCTAGAAACTGGGCAGTTTTCCTGTGAGTTTTCTAGATTGCACACAGTTCAAAACTGTTAGCTGGACTTTGAAGGGGGAATAATCTTGACGATTACTCTAGCTAGTTGCCTACAGTAGTTCTTGAAGGCATTTGGGAGCACCTTCACAAGCAGATCCCCCTGGCATTTGAGGAGTGTGGTGACAGAGATTTACATGCTACAGTTTCATAAATTCTGCAAAAGCAACTCAATACCAGTAAGTAAATGCACTCTCAGCCTGCTGCAAATGAAAGGTATTTCGGCTTATCTTAAATCTCCAGGTAAGAGATAGTGATTTGATTGGAAGACTGAGACTTTAGACTCTGTCCAAGGTACAAAAAGATAAAACCCACTAGGTCCTTCCACTTTCATGGTTGGATTTTTTATTTTTTTCCCCAAGAACATCCTTTGAAACAACCCATTTTCTTCCCTCATTTCTTCCCAGTAAACTCAATGCAGGGCAATTCACTTTCAGCTAAAGCTGTATTTAATCTATAGTCCTGTGTCTACAGTAACACAGCCAGGCAGGAGGAGGTTCTTAGCTCTTCACACAAGGTGCCCTTGGGACCCCTCATAGACTACAGTTATGTGACTGTATCCTTCCCACAAACATGAGCTCCAGGGAAGCAAGAGCAGAACTTTTGCTAATTACAAAATAAATAAATAGAACCCACTGAAGTATTACCATTGGAAATGAAGAGCTGATGCTGGGTGCAGAAGCAGGTTGGAATTGGAAACTCATCACAGATAAGAAAGTAGAATATGGTAATTTCCAAGTTTCGTCTCTTGAGAGCTTGTCAAAATAAATATATTCAGAGACCACATACAGATGCTCTCATCATTTTAGGCATTGTGCACAACCATATGAAAAAGGGATTAGCACAACAGAAATAAACAGGCCTTTTTTTAGTTCTTTCAAAGACATTGTGGAAGGGAGGAGAAGAATCTCTCTCCTAATTAGAAGAAAAACAAATGAAAAAAATTACTAGACTGGAAAAAATAAGAGTAAAAATCAGAAAGCACACTTGAACTTGCTACTGAACTGTTAAAAAGGGATCACAATGAAGGGATGTATGTAGTAGATATTCTGCGAGATGAGAAAAGTCCAATTTTTCTTCCGTCAATGGAGAATAATATTTTTCTATGTCGATGCTAGCATCAATGCTAAGACATAAGTTATATGTTCAAGCAATCATTTATTTTTCAGTCTTAGATAAATAACTTTCTTACTTCAGTGCTTGGATGTTGTTTGTATGTTATTTTGATGAACGAGAATAATTTCTGAAGACATGTAAGGTATCTCCCCATATTACAACTTGTTGTAAACACAATAGCCAAGTTTTTACTATCTTGATACTTTCTGTGATACATATGTCCGTACTGCATCTCAGATTAATTTTCATTATTAAAAAGTACACTTATACTTCAAGAAATAATTCCTTGTGCTCTTTGTTCCTTTGCTTAGCTGAAACCATTTGGGATCAATTATAACATAGGTAGCCCAGTGCTGGTTCCTGACTTTCACATTATTTCTAAGCAGAGAACATAGCTCTCCTGTGTCAGGCAGTGGAAGAATAGGTGCCAGTGCAGTGCAGCTTCAGTGTTTCTGGATCTCTTTGAGTGTGGCTGTACATCCAGAGTCATCCTGGTTCTCATGCAACAAAGCAAAGAGAGTCCTCTGGGAACTACTGGATCCTCTGCTTGCAAACTATAATGGAGCTGCTGAATTCCTTGGCTTTTCAGGTTATGCGGTACACATATCTTGCTTTCAGTGGTATGAAGTTCTTGGTTTATTGCTCATAGAGTCAGAAAAAGGGATTACTCCACAAGACTTCTTATATATATTCCTTTAAAACAATTTATAAGAGAGAATAGTTGTATGATGTTACAGCTGAGATTTTCCAAACATGTAGGTGTCCACATACCCTTGGTCTACATACACAAAACTTTTAGAAGTTTGCACTCGTTTGAGAGTAGCAGAAGGAGGGTTTCTTAACACGTTTGTAAATTCAGGCCTTACCTCAAATCAAATTTTAATTGACTGTAAGAACCTCTCTTTCCTAAGAACTTTTAAAAATCCTTGTTATTTATCCATAGTACCATAGATAATCGTAAAGCAAGGTCCTGTTATTAGAGTATGAAGGTTATTTAATAACATTCATTCATGAAGGCCCATTGAAATCAATAGAATATCTCCAAAATCCATGCTTTGCCATTTATTATAGATTTTTATATATATATATAAGCTAACAACCAACTGGATATTTTGTAGATCATACGTCATTAATTTTCACCAAGCTACCTTTGATTTCGCCCTTATTCAGTTCTGCTTGACTGAAACACACTTTCTAGAAAGACATCCATCCTTGAGATGAGGCCACGCAGAATCTAGTATTTCCTTCAGCAGCATGTTGCAGTGCTTAATCAATACCAATGTTATGAATGTTTTTAGATATTTGTTTTCTTTGTGTATTTGGTTTCAGCTTTCATATATTGATTTTGTCTTTTCCTATAGCACGCCCTTTTGATCACAGGTTCCAGTCTTTTTCTTGGGGCTTTTTTCATATGTCTGTAAAAGTCATCAGTAACCATTGTAAGCAAGTTGCCTCTCCAACACCTTTTTAATAAGTTAACATGATTGAAGTCTTCAAGCCTTTCCTTGTAGATCATTTCTACCCACTAACAATTTTTTGTGTTTTTTTCCCTCCACACTACTCAGTTTCCAGCTTCACCTGTAAGATCTGGAGACCAGAACACTGTAAATACAGACATTAATCCATACAGTGGAATGCAGCCAATTGCTTTAATTCTATTTATTGTTTAACCTGTTTCCACATGCAGGATCTTCTAAGGCCTTTTTTGTCATAATATTAAGAAGACCCCAAGAAAAGATTTTTCAGAAACAGGTTCTTCAAATTAAATACTTAAATCCATACCCACTAGTTTAGTCTGGTTTTAACTGAGACCATTTCAGTATGATATAAAGATATAAACAGAAAGCTTCCTTCCCTGGTACGTCTGTCAGATTACTACCCATTACTGATTTTTCAGACAAACAGCGATGAACCGGCAACAAGAAACCCGAGGGCAATACAGAAAGTCTTCCAGGCCCTGGGATGATTCGTTAAGGGATCAGGAGCAAAAGTAGCGTTCACCTCTACTCTTCCAGTTGCAGGGAAGGATGATGGAAGAAACAGGAAGAGCCAGCAGATCAATACTTGTGTCTGAGCCTGATGTCTGTGACAGGACTTTGGGTTTTTTGATCACGGGTCAGTTTACATGATACCAGGCCTGATGGAAACTGATGGGGGTACACCTACCTCAAAGGGGCCAACATTATCTTGGCCTGTGCCAGGAATAGTGTTGCCAGCAGGACTAGGGAAGTGATCGTCCCCTTGTACTTGGCACTGGTGAGGCCCCACCTTGAATACTGTGTTCAGTTTTGGTTCTCTCACTACAAGCATCAAGATTTGGGAGCATGGCCAAGGAAGGGCAATGAAGCTGGTGAGTCCAGAGAACAAGTCTTTTGAGGAGCAGCTGAGGCAACTGGGATTATTTAGTCCAGAGAAGAGGAGACTCAGGGGAGACCTTATTGCTCTCTACACCTACCTGGAAGGAGGTTGTAGAGAGGTGGGGGTCGGTCTCTTCTCCCAAGTAACAAGCGATAGGAAAAGAGAACAGCCTCAAGTTATGCCAGGGGAGGTTTGGGATGGATAGGAGAAAACATTTCTTCACAGAAAGGGCTATCAAACATTGGAACAGGTTGCCCAGGGAAGTGGTGGAATCACCATCCCTGAAGGTATTTTTAAATACCTGTCTNAGGAAGGGCAATGAAGCTGGTGAGTCCAGAGAACAAGTCTTTTGAGGAGCAGCTGAGGCAACTGGGATTATTTAGTCCAGAGAAGAGGAGACTCAGGGGAGACCTTATTGCTCTCTACAACTACCTGGAAGGAGGTTGTAGAGAGGTGGGGGTCGGTCTCTTCTCCCAAGTAACAAGCGATAGGAAAAGAGAACAGCCTCAAGTTATGCCAGGGGAGGTTTGGGATGGATAGGAGAAAACATTTCTTCACAGAAAGGGCTATCAAACATTGGAACAGGTTGCCCAGGGAAGTGGTGGAATCACCATCCCTGAAGGTATTTTTAAATACCTGTCTTTTAAGACAGGTAGACGTGGTGCTGAGGGACACGGTTTAGTGGTGGTTTTGGCAGTGTTAGGTTGATGGTTGGACTCGATGATCTCAAAGGTCTCTTCCAACCTAGATGATTCTATGATCTCCATGTTCAGGAATTCTATATTTAGTATGTACTTATGAACATCTTGACTTACAAAATTGTTTATTTTTCAGACTCTCCCCTTTGATCAACTCCTGCATGGTGTGACAGTGTCCTTTACAGCAGTGATTTCAGAGGAGTTGTCACTTCACATAAAATTAAACTTAAATACTCCGATACATTCTTGAACATATGTTAATGATGCTTGATTTATCATTAATGCAGATTCCAGTGGGAGAAGCAGCAACAGTGCATTAACCCTATTCTATTGATACAAATGTACCAGAGACAATCTCACTTCAGTGATGTGGCCCTTTAAGCTTCCCAGGGCCCTAGATCACATGAAAACTCAAGTCTAAGCAGAGACATATGTAAGGAGATAGGAAATGGTCCTGGGATCTAATTAGTGTTTTTTAATAAGCTTGTATTGAAACTTTGTCTGTCTCTACTGAACTTCACAAGTTTTGCTGTGTGAAAATGTCGCCACTACTTAAGGCAACCTGGACAAACTGAGCAAGTTTTCTTCCTTGGTTGCAGGGAAGCTCCAGCTGGCCCCAGCCCTAAAGAGCCAGCTCAGGGAACTGTCAGCCTCCCCAGGCTTGCAGGACAGAGAGCTGGGGCTGCCTGTGTTGAGAAGCAGGCTGGCCAAATTAGCCTATACACTCAAAAGAGAAACTGCCGCGGAAGTTGTAGCTGAATGCCTTATCTCCCAAAAGAGGACTGATGAAACAAATCCACACAGACAGAGGAACTTGCTCAAGTACCATGTTATCCAAGTAACTCACTGTAAATTTCTAGCACAAAACTGGCGGTAGCAGTCTCTGGGGAATCCCTTCATACTCACTCCCAGGGTTGAATTCATAAGGCATCTATCACCAGTGAGAAAAGAGAGATATTTTTAATAAGTTATTGGGGTGGAGGGAAGAAAATATCCTGAAAATCCCCTGTTATTTACCTTTTACATGTACAAAAAGTCCAGAGGCTGAACTTTGTTAGAACTAAACCAGAATTGAAACATTTGATTTTATCCTCCTTTATAAAATTGGGCAGCAATGCCATGAAACACTGGCTGTTTTCCCCCCCTGTTCCCTCTGCCAGTGTTTTTCCAGGTTCCAGGATCAGCATGCCCTGAAGTCTCCTGTCATACCAGGGGCCACAAAACCACAAAGGGGTAAAAATGCTCCCTCACACAGGGTTACCCTTTAGGTCTAAGACTATTTGTCTTATAGTTTGACCAGACCTCCCTAAATCAACAGGAGTAAGCTTTTCCTCATGGGGAGATATGTATGTCTTTATCTGTGGCTGAATACTTTTTGAGTATTTCTAATCTTATTTAGCTCTTCAGTTGGATACAAAGTACTGTGTCAAAAAGACGCCAAACATTTGAAAGCAAACTCTGTACTTTCATCACAGACTTTCTGCTCTAAGCTTCAATTTTAGTGAGAGACTTGTGGCTCCATGGCTGTATACACACAAGGAAAAACTTTTGACCCCTGTCCTTTCTCATAACTATATTAAAAGGCAAAAAGCTTTTACTTTTTTTCCCATGAGGAAGATTTCCTTCCCTTTGAAGATACTCCATCAAGATAAAATTTTCTTACATCAATGGTTCAATATACTTTCACATAAACATATTTCATTTTGCTTCCATGTCAGTCTAAAGGGAGTAAAGATGGAACACTCAGAAGCTGATTTGAATAAATTAATAATAATGATTCTATCCTGTTTAAGCTTCTACATGTGCTACTTGGTATAGAATAACCTCAGGCTAAAAGAGTCTTCAATGAAACCCTTCAAAAAGGAACATGGATTTGAATTTAACAATGAGAAACTTTATATTTATACCATGGCAGATAAAAGAGATGCTATCTGTAACATGAAAGCTTAAAAAAAACATTAAGCCTAAAGTCAACAAAAATGTACAAGCAAGTGTTCAGCAACTATATTGACATTTGCACCAAGATGACAGTAATCAAAGAAACATCCATTCAGACTAGTTGAGGACTGTAATGGTGACTATTCCATCTGCATTTGAAAATGGGTTTGGCCCTGAGATTGCAGGGTTCCCATCTTGGTGGATTTCTCCTCTGGGAAACCTAGGGGCAGGGATTTCACTTTTTTTAAGTCAGGGAATGAGGGAAGAATACACTTGATGAGTCAAATTCCACTTTCTCCCATCATCTGCTTCTGTGTAGAAAATTTAAGATGAGGAAAAAACAGATCTTGTGGGCCCTAAGGGTTGGAACAATGGTGAATATGGGAGAAATTTCCTTATCCTTAAAAATGACAAGTGACATCTCAAAATATATGATGCCTGGGCAGCATTAGCTAGGATTCCAGGCACAGAAAGGAAATCTGTCTGTAAAGATCAATGGTAGCAAAGTTACACCAAAATGTCATGATGTTCAGGACCTAAGCCACAGCCTGGCTGGGGCTTCTAGCACCCCTGAGGTTGGATTTCAGTACCCACTTCCTTTGTATCCTTCTTCAAACCCGCCTTTTCCTAAAACAGACAATTTCAGGGTTCTTAGAAGGTCAGATCTATGTGTGTGTTTGGCTCTATAAGAATATATCCATCCATACTTGCATGTAAAAGCTACAGATTGACCCTTTTTAATATGGTGTTAGTGTTGAAGTTAGAATAAAGCAAGACCTCAGATGCTTTTTCCCCCTTGACCACTGTAACAAGGATAATTTGTTTATTGTGTTCTATGAGTGCTTTCAGCAATAAGTGAAGTTGTTTCTGCCTTAATAGGCAGTTGGGTTGGAGACCATTTTCTACAGCTGCAAGAAAAATGCTAAAATTAAAACCTCACAAGGGCAGCTCACTCAGTGAAGGGGAAGTCTTTTACTGCTCAACAGTGACACCTCTTGATGTTCAGCAGAATGTTACTGATAACCTTCAAAGACAATTTAGTGCAGTCTGCAGGACAGAGTACTGCAGGCAGTGCAGTGCCTCCCAAGGGAAATGTTTTTCTTTCTTGGTTTGTTCAGGAAAAAACAGCTCAGCATCTAACCTATTGTTCCAATATGAGAGGCTCAGGAAATGAAAAAGTTTATAGGGGAGCAGCTCAGAACATTGAATCTGTATCCTCGGAAAATGCCAGTATTTTGATATAGGGCTTTGTGATGAAACTGGGAAGTTTTAAAATTGTCACAAAAGGAGAAGTACTGAAAAAGACATTTTATCAGCTTTGAGCTTTTCTTCTGAAATGTTAATATTTTGAACATGAATGTTGAAATCAATATCTCCCCTGAAAATTTTTTATTCATTCACACCTTACTTTTTGTCAGAATTTTTTATTATGAAACTTTTCATATGCATAGCTCCTACAAAAAGCTATACCCAAATGTCAGCAAAGAAACTGACTACTTGCATATTCAGTTAAATAGAATTTGTAACAGCCACAATTCCATTTATTAACTCTCCAAAATGCTACTATATGGCAAATGAGAATTCAGGTTTAAAAGAATGCCAAAGACCTGAAAGACAGAACTAAAAGGAAACCAAGCCTTTAACAAGTATCCTTCCAGCAGGATATAGAATATGGCCTACCTTTCTAGTAGCTGTGTTAGCTGGCTCTGAGAGTCTATTTGGGACCCAGCCATGAAAAGTTTAAATAATCATCCTTTCTGGGCCAAATACTGAGTGTTAGAACAAGAAATTTTGGCTCACATTTATCTCTATAACAGATGTTGATTGGCCAGCTGAAATTTGTTCATGCATTTTATGAGTAAGTGTACCCTTTTGCCAATTCAACAGAAGCATTTGTGAGAAATCCAAATACATACATTTCTACCAGAACTCTAGCTTTATTCTGCTTATGGTACAAGTTCATTAGTGAAATAGCTGTAGATCAACTGAAAATAGCTTGGCATTTAAGTATCCTCCACTGGCACCAATTAGCATTATGGAATAACAAGATCCATGAAGAAAATCTCTGGGGACTGTAGGACAGATAGCAAATGTGTGAACGAAGAGTTAATTCCTAGGTAATAAATTCTCAAGACACTGGAATGACTTAATTGTGAAGGGATTTAATAATTGAGTGCCAATAATAGACAGATTGTAAATTGGAAGGTTTATTTCAAAACCAGCAAAAACTGCACAGAGAGAGTTTAACAGTAAAAGAAAAAGTGCTAGCCTACAGAGAAGAAAATTTGAAAGCTGTAGGGAAGATTTAGGAGCAGCAGTGGTTTTAAGGGCACACTTTTATGTCTGCCATTATGTTTTAAGTGGAGCCTTAAACAGTGTCTACCAGTAAAATGTTGATACTTCATTGTTTGTAAGAAATCAGCTGTTACTTTTTTCTAGTAGTAGAGTAACGCTTGGTGATAAAATTCTGGGATGCACACTATGCCTGCACACCATAACAAAACCCTGCTGCCCAGGCATTGCAATATGTCTTGGAAGTAAGCAAATGTGAAAAAGCACATCAGACATGTAGAAAACAAAACCCCAGAGGTGAGACACATGACTGAAAATGCTTCTTATTTCTGGGCAGTGAAACTTACCATTTTAATGATGACAGGGTTATTTTGAGAGAAGGTCTTTGAAAAATCTTTTGGCCTCAGCTTCTAGGTATTTACAGATGGGGACATTTAAATAGAGCCAGGAATATTTTAATGCTGATTTTTGGAATCACATTTTAGCACCCTATCTATTTTCAGAGCCCTTATAAGGAATTAAGAGAATAAAAATGTGAGTTAAAAGTGCTTTATCTGGAAGATGATAAATTCCATTCCTCTGCTGAAATAGGAACACCTTCATATAACAGACAGGTCCTGAATAAAGGCTCAGACTGGTCTTTTGGTTGTTTTCTGAGATGAGAAATATTTAAGTTTCACTTCTTTTCAGCCCATATAGCCAGATTTATTTTTTTGAGCAGACTTCATCCCATGAACATACACATGTGAAAACTCACACACGCAGAGGAGAGACACATACACAGAGGAAAGAAAAATAAATTAGCCCAGTAAACAGAGCACAACATGGTATCTGGAATCAGATGGACACACAAGCAGAGACTAAATAATCCAATACTACTGGAAACTCAAGGCATCTAAAAGCCAAAGATGTATCTTCAGTAATAAGTATTTTCCTTCCTTCTTTGATATCTATTCACCTACATATCTGATAACAAGTGATTACTCTTATTAGTCATGTGCTTTATTTTTCAAAATCAATTACAAAAGCTCAAATTTATAAGACAATTTACCGCCACTCCATTAATCAAACTATCTCTTTAAATTTGTATGCAAACACAGTATACCATCCCAGTTTTCTGGTGGATTTTATCTTCCTTAACTGTAGTAAATAAAAATTAAGCATCTAGTCTAAGCTAGCCATCTGGGCTACGTTTATAATCAAAAGAAAGACAATCAGCCAGGCAGAGAGAAGGGCACGTCTACAGAGTCTTTCCCCGACATCTCTTTTTGCTGTGAGCCTTCGAATAAGGTAGCTCTGGAGAGCTCTGCCTATCTCTCTCTTCTGACTATCATTGCAGCCTAAATAACAGAACTGCATCTCTCTCTTTTAGGTGAGTACAGCTAGATAAGAGGAATTTCCAGCCTAAAAGTTACACCTCCCCGATTTCTTTTTGGCACCTTGTTTAATCAGACCCTTATTCTTTGCTAAAGGCATAAACACCCCATTATTTATATTGCATAAGTGGAAGAGCCAAATATACGCTGTATCACATTTCTTTTACCCCAGGTAGCACATCTCTCTCTTGCTCCTTCTAAGCGAAATCTGTGAGAGCAGGCAAGACAAAAGGAGGCATGGGATTTCCTGCTTTCTGTGGTTTCCATTGCTCTGAATTTACCATAAGAATAGTGCCACTTATTCCACAGTGTTTTGGCTAACAGACAAGACGTAATACCTGCTGTCCCTTCAAAGCAAATAATATGTTTTAAAATAAAATCCAGTAAAGTCAACCCCTCATGTGGAAACTCTTAATTTTTATACTAGAAATGTTTAATTGTCAAAAGGACACTAAAAGAAAAAAAAATCACCCTTTTCTTGATTTTAAAGAGGCCTTTAAGTTATATAAGAATAATCACCCTGTTTCTGATGAACAAGGGATAAAGTAATAACATTAATACTGTTTTTTGAAATCTTTAAAGTATTATAAATTGCTCATGGAGGTTTGCAAACCAAGGTCACTCTGTCTCTTCTCATTCTTTTAATTATCTGGTTCCAGCCTGATACACTAGCCTTACTAATTGGACACAGAGAAATCCCTTATCAGTGAAGTTAGAAAGGACCTATGAAAAGGGTGTGGGAGACTGCTGTAAATCAAAGACGAGAAACTGAACAGAAGGAAAGCCAATCAACTGTACCCCTCCGAGCTGTGAGTTTATAGGAAAAGCAGAGCCTCTTTGGATGGAGGAATAAGTGGCCAGCAGGTAGTTACACATGTCATTGACCTCTCCCTGATAGGTACTGCTCTGAGGGGAGCCAAATGCAGATTCACACCTGCCCTTAATTTCTTGGGGAAGGAAAGATTTTAAGCACAAAACTGGGCTTTGGGGTGTGTAGGTGTTGAATATAGTGCTATTTACTTCCATTCCTATATCCCCCAAAAGCTTGTACATACTCTCTCAAACCTCAGTGAGGGAATTAATTGTCCTGTCTGTAGTTTAGCATTTTCATGCACACTTGACAGGTGCGCTGCACACAGCAAAGTCTGAAGCTCTGTCAATCTCTTTTTAGTAGCATAAAAAATATGCATATCTGTACTAACCCTGACTTTGATTTCTCACCCTTCTCCTTTCCTAGCACTCTTGCACATTCTTCAAGGTTGTCAGTGATCCTTCTCCTCTAAATTATGTCTTGTCGTTTGAATAACAGCTTCCTTCCATCTCAGATCTTCCATTTTGACCTTGGATGGTTATGTTAAGCAGTTGACTTTCTCCTCTCCTTACTCATTTTCTAGTATGAAACCTGTTTGTTCATCAACTCTTCCATTTCCTATATCTTAACGAGCCTCTACTGTTTATATACCAGCGTCTATTTCTTGCTCTTCTGCCCCTAGATGTTTTTCACAGTGCTCAAATGGCATCCATCTACAGAGATATCTAGAACTATCTCTGATTTTCCTAAGCTGTATTTAATCCACTGTCATAAGGTGTTTCCATCTAAAAAACTCATATGACCAGCAACCCAGTATTGGCTTTAAAGCAGAAGGAGATCATACACAAACCATTTCAGAAATACTGGACTCTGTTCAACAGAAGATATTAGAAAAGCAAAGAAATCCCCTAATAATATCAACATGAATTCAGAAATCATACAGAGAAAGAATAATTCAGGCTTCCAAAGAAAACACAGGGATGCTGTAAGAGAGAAGACAAGAAGATATTATATTGCAGTCCTCCTTCTATGTCAATATAAAAATATAACTACTGTTTCATACGTATTAAAGTTATTTGATTTTGTTTGTTTGCAAGACATGAAACTGAAAATTCTGCTCATTTTAACTGCTAAAATTTCTATGGCATTGTACCCAAAAGGCATAACATTGTCTTAGCGTATTGGCAAAGTGCTGGAAGGTAGATCGTATTCCATTCACCTGCACTTGTTTTTACACTTCCATTTAGCTAACTTTCTTCCTGTGTCACACTATTGTGTGATTTCATAGCACATGCTGGGATTTGCATCCAATTATTCTGAGCTTCTCTCACACATGCAGTGTTTTGAAGAATAAAAGCCTGAAATTCTGCACACTTGGGACTATGAGGAATACAACATATATACTGTCCATTTAGGCACACAGCTGTCCAGAGCTGTTAGAGTGTTATTCTCTGTACAGGTTTGAAAGAGTTAACATTATTGCTGTTCGCAAAATCTTCAAGTCCGGAAACCAATTCATTTGAAATCCTTCTCATGATAGTAACACATAGTTGGAAAACGCGAGGTACAAAGTACCGAGCTCCATGCCGGATCCTGGTACCCAACTGGCTATTCTGTTTAAAGATGTTCCCTAGCACAGTGTTGGCTCAAGTCAGCAAGTGCTGTACACACAGCTAATGGCACAAATTCTGTGTTGGAGACCACATCCAACACACAGTTTTTGTGCAGCCATTTATTTTGGAGAGTAAGAGAGTTTAAAGGTGTGGACGTGGACATGCGACTGCTCTGTTCAGCTGGCCTCAGTGTTAGAGAACAGTTCCAGCACATTTAGCATCTTCTTTAACGGTTGGACTCAATGATCTTAAAGGTCTTTTCAAACCTAAATTATTCTATGATCCTGCAGTTCTTATGGTAGTAGCAAATGCTGACTGAAAAGATCAGAGCTGACTCTATTCGCTTTATTCAGGATTTGGTGGATTTCTAAGTTTTAAAAATTTGAAATCCTGCCACCCTATAAATTAAATACTACCGTAATTAAATTACAGCAACATTTAAAAACACGAGACTAGCTCACTATTAGGCGAGAAAATCAGAAAACTTTCTGATTTTGTTTCCAAGAAGCATAGGGCTGTTTTATTTTTTTCTTAGTCTTACATGATTTCTTTTAAGAAGCAGTTAATAAATTAAATAGTTTTCTGCAAAACTTTTTAAGAAGGGTATTTTTCCCTGTGTATTTCATTCACACTACTTCCCAGACCTGTCAATATCACTTGTTTTGTTTTGTTTTCCTTCAGCAAAGAGGAATCAAACAACATTAGAATATTTTAAGTTGGTCAACTCCAGGACAAAACAATCATGACAAACTACCTTTCAGAGAAAGCCTTATCATTTCCCTCTCTTAGCACTTGTCTCCATTATAAGGGGCTTCTCAATGAATTGGAAATTCCTCCTAGCAGAGATACATTTCTTGGCAAAAGTGATATTTTGCTAGTGCATTTTATGGTGACTACTTGCATTAAAATTGAAGTTGTGAATATAGTTGCTTATAGTGCCGGTTTTGTCAGTATAAAAATGCCACTAAACATCATATCCCCTAACTGGCATAGCTATACTGACAAAAATGGTAACACAGACATGGTTTTAGTTTTCACTATAACAATAATAAAATGGCTCCTTTTTCATCTGACGAGAGAGTCCTGTGAGATTTGAAGTTTGTGTGCAACAGGTCCATGGCAAATAGGTATCACAGAAAAGATTAATCTCATCAAATGTAGATGTTTACAGTGAGGTCTCTCCTATGCCTCAGCTACTCACTGCAAGCTTTTTTATCATGTAAAGGGCATGTTTACACTTTAAGACTAATAACAGTCGTACACTGAAGACTAGCAAAGCTTTACACTTTAAGACAAATATAGATGAGGAGTAAAGTATGTACCCGATGGAGAGCATCAGCCTCAGATTAGTCATCCACATTGCACATACCTAAAGATAACAGAATGAAGTCTTACACTAGGTGGTTTAGATTTCAATTTAAGTTTTATTCAACAAATAACAATATTTTTTCCCAGAAAATTCTGTCTCCATTTAGCAGACATTCTAGCAGTTATCTAGATAATTTACTGGTTTTCCCATTTCCTTTACCCTCACATTCAATAAAAACTTTTTAAAGTTGAAATGTAAGATTTTTTATCTCATCCGTCCTCTGTTCATCGAGTTTTGGCGGGTGTCAAAGCTTTGGTGAAACCATAAAAATGAAAGGAAAAATATCAGATATTAGGCTGTTAAACTGGTTTTGGTAGGAATTACTGAAGAGTGAACCTTAAAAAACTTGTTCTAATTAAAATAAAAAGATAACATCGATGTTTACCTGAATGGTTCCATTTTTTTTTCTTCTAGGACTCTGGTTTAGACACCCCTCGATCTCCCTTAACACTGTTTGGCCTGAACTTCAGGTGTTAAAAACAACCTCTTTCATGGTATTTCAGTGCTTCTAATCCCTCCAAAGAGGGGGGGAAATAGTTAGCAGGTTTATTTTTAGTTTTGGGCAAAGGTTCAGAACACTTTTCCCATTCTTTTTTATAAACAGAAATTCAAACTCAATAGCAGAACAGTGACAATATGTTCCAGGCTGAGCCTCTCCGTTCCCAAGAGGAGACAATATCCCCCCTCTATTACAGTAGCCAGGAAGAATGAACAGAGGTTCCAGTAATAAATATAGACACACAGACGTCTGGTTTCTTTTCTGCCTCAGAGGCTATCAAGAAAATTTAATCAGGCTTTTCTTTTCCAGTCAATCCTCAGATTATTTTAATACTTTCACATTCTGTATTGAAATTCTGTCATCCTCGTCAGTGTTTTTGCCTGATGGCTGCATGCAGTCATTGCTAAACAATTTGTTAAAGTGTTATATATTTAGAGAGGTCTGTTTGCTTACCACCTAATGGTAATGCCATTTTGCAGGGGTCATAAGGAAAGAACATATTCATGATGAGAAAAAATCAAATGAATGGCAAGACATAATCATGTTCCTATCTTATCCCCTCTGCCTCCCTATCCTCTTCTAGGCAGAGAAAGAAATAGCACACACCAACCAGACTTTTACCGTATGTAGAGCTCGCCTGGTGTTTTCTTCCCTACAATAAATTATGTAGTGCTTCTGCAGAAAGTGTGTACAAGAGCTGAATGTAAATCAGGAAAAGATACAACGATTGTGGAACTAAAAGGCAGCCACTCCTCTCTAAAACCACACTGGTAAACGATGTACCAGTGTGCCCATCCTATAAGATCATGGGACTACTGTAGTACCTCACTGCATGATAGCAATGAATTTAAAATGGATCCTGACCTTCATATGAAATAACTGACACAGACTTGAATGAATGTGGTGAAAAAAGGGTGACTTTTTACTGCTAGAGAGATAAAGATGCTTTTTACATTAAAATTAATGATAGATCATAAAAATCAACTCTTGGGTTTTCTGTGCAGCTGTTAAACACAGAGCAACATAATAATCTGTATGTTCTGCTGTAGCCTGGGACCCTGTGTGTGTGGGGGGAGAGAGAGAGAGAGAAATCCTCTTTATTTGTGGATTGGAATATAAATAGCACCAGCAAAAGACGAACACACTACATAAAGTTTTGAGACACTTGATTGATCCTTCATTTTAGCTCCTACTTTCTATCTCATGAACCTCTTTCATTGCTCCCTTGTTTATCATGTGCTTGTTAAAAACAAACCAAAAATCACTTGTTGAACTAATTGCTAGTTTTTAAATACTGCAATGGCTTTTACTGCCAGTCTTTGCTATCACCTAAATGGTACACAATACTTGCGTTACAGTCTTTCACATAAAGTAAAACAAAGCACAAACAAAGACTCAGAAAATTCTTTAGACTTCTCCATACCCCTCATCGCAAGCCTGTTACAACTATTTTTAAAATTACGCTGTAACAGCTAGTATATGTGTAATGTATGCCTTAACTCTTCCATGACCTTTTGAATCTATGGACATTTATAGAGCCTGGGAGAAACAGTGTTAAAATTAAATTGTGTTTAGCTGATTGATCTTTTTACATGACATACTAGAATGGGGTTCCCATTGGGATGTAGGTGGAAAGGAGTGTAACAGAAGTGTAAATCACAAATCTCAGCTAAAATTTGCAATGCTGTTCCACACCTCTGGTAAGTAAAGTCTAACACAAACTTACATGAGTGCCACATAACTTACTAATGAGTCAGTCACTTGTCTTTCAAAAAATTCATGAGTATTCATGATTTTACTACCTTCTGCTGCTTTAACTAAACAGCTATTGTAAAAAAGCGCTCAGACTCCTTTCTCGCATTACTTATAGAAAAAAACTGTTTCTCCCAGATCATGGGAGAGTTGTGAAACAGAGTGAGCACCTTGCTATGACTTTTTCTGAAAACTAACCCCTTCTGAGCTATTTCTTTTTCTATTTGCAGGCACGTGGAACCGTCTTTTCAAATCCAGTTTCTAACAGAGCTGAGACTTGTAAGAACAAATTACACTTAAGCATTCCCAATGCAAATCTTGTAACTTTAGAAGACCGAAGAGGCCTCTGTCAGCCCAGTGTTTTTGAGGGTGCCCTGTAACATAGAAGGTAATGGTTCTGGTGAAGGAAGGAATATTTGTCTGTATTGTGCACTGATGATGAACAACACTTCATGAGTGTCATTCTCGGCTCCAGTTTTCTTTAGGAGTTAAAGCAGCATATTCCCACATGCAAACCCGGACGCATTCCAGTGGGCTTGGAATGTCAGTTCTATTTACAGCCTTCACGTTTAGCATCTAAGTTAAGAGGGCCAGGTCTGGATTTATCCTTCTAACTTCAGTACGTAGCCTGGTGCCTAAATCAGGAGGTTACTGACATAAATGAAATTAAAAGAAAAGACAGTCATCTCCGAAGTCCGTCACATACATTTATAATGTTTCTCACCTTCTTTTTGTATTTAAAATGTTTTCATTTTTTAGCATCCACCATAACTACAGCCTGCACTGTTAATGTTAACAGAATCGCAGAGATTTGATATGGTAACATAGATAGCCAAATGCAGTCTAAAATGAAAGATTTTAATCCACATGTTTTGAAGACATGACATTATTTATGAAACTGCCAGTGGATGGAGACAAATGTACTTAGGGTTTTTTTGCAGGAAGGCGATTGTTCTCCTAGGCACGCTCACTCCAGGGATGTGTGTGTATGAGATTGATCCAGTGATTTCTGATACATCACAGCAGGAGCAGTGATCCATATAACCAATTATTCCTGTACCTTTACTGACATGGTGAATCATGTACGTTTTTTCTTCAGATGATAATTTCATTGCTGCTCTAGTTTGTGCATTTATTTCTTTATTGTTTCCCTTAGCTGAACCTTGTGTGGCATGAATTCATTAATGTTAGGTAATGAGGTGGAGATTCAGGCTTATAAAGAGGAATTAACACAGATAAAATTGCAACTATATTATAGTACCTCCATCTGTTTTACTCTTACAGGGAATTTACACATTCTCATTTCAATTAAGTGTGATGGTCAAAATAATTGTAAAATCTTTCATTGTCTCCCAGACATTACAATAAATAAAGATATCATCATTTCTCTGAGACTCAATAACACTTAGAGTAAAAATGTTCTTCAAGTTTTATAACCTTGTCTTTATCACCTGTTTTGGTAAATAAAAAAAAAAGGCACAGTTTCACTTTGTCAGCTATGATTAAGATAATATATATTTAGCACACAGGACTGAAAACTTCCCCCTCGCCGCCCCCCCCCTTCTCAGGATCTTCAAGGCACTGCAAGTTGCTTAATCAAACTAAGTCTGAAAACTCAAAACTACTTGTATGTTTATGAGTCAAAAATGGGGTTTGGGACCCAACAAGAATTTTCCTTTCAACTACTTCAAAATTATTCCGTTTGAGTTTCATTGTTTACATTTGCTCCAGTTTGCTCATATTTTGAATGACAAAAAAATTGGGAAGCCAGACACCTTGCAAAACTGCGTAAAGGAAATATGATATTTTGATCTTTTAAATGCTCTTCCGCTGATGTAACATTTGGATTTGACAGTTTTATTCTTTAAAAATATACTTTCAACAAATCATCATCCTCTCTTAAAAAATTTCAGAAAACAGTTTACTGACAGGTCTAATTTGGAGTTCAGAATTGCACTATCCACTCTCAGTAATTATTTATTTTCCACCTTATCCACCTTACTATTATGAATAAAAACAAGGACCTTGCTCTGCTTCTAGTTTCACTTTTAATATGCTACATTTTATGTTTCTTTCTTGCAATTCTCAGAAGCATTTCCAAACTTTTTGCTTCTTTGATTTTATAGTTTCCTTAGGCAGAATGTTCTATGTGGTGAAAAGAGTGTTGCCAGCATGCCCACTGATTTCTGCAGCCACAGGATTAGGCCCATGTATTAGATGTGTATTTCATTTTCTCCAGCAGTTTTAGAAGATTTGCAGGGCTGCTTTAAAACATGCAAATCATTCCATCACGGCAGTCCATTCCTACACCACGCAGACCCTTCATTATACTGTAGATGAAGGTGAAGAAAATATCAGTAACTTAAAATTATTTGGTTTAGTCTTTTAAACAAGACTGCATTTGTAATATCGTGTACTTTGTAGTCTACAAAAAAGGAAGAATGTAATAAACATCACAATAGCCTTGATGTTTTAACTGAGATATAACTAGGAGAGAGGAGACCAACATTTTATTTCTGACTCTGCTGATCATGTTCAGATGCCTAAATGCAGATACTGAAATATCAGCGACTCGAAATGAATCCTGCCCAGCCATTCCCCAAAATACAAGTGGCATCCCTGAGGTACTGCCCCTGAGGAATATATTTTCCCTGCCTCAAAGAGACATCGGGGCACTTATTCATGTTGACAGACAATTCTAAGACTTCTAAATGAAAAATCTAAACCCCTGATAACTATGGATGGCCTTGCAAACCCTCATCAGCTATACTTTGGAGATCTGAATCAAAAATAAGATTTCTTTCTAACTCAGACTAACACAACTTCAAACCTCAGTCCTTTTCTGCAGCTACCAGGCCAAGATTTTATTAACTATAATGAGACTGGAGACCAAACATTTGAAGACTTACATGAGATATATTTGCTGAGTTTGACTCTAGATGAATGGTAGACAGCAATACTTAATCATAGAATGTTAGGGATTAGAAAGGACATCTGGAGATCATCTGGTCCAACCCCCCTGCCAGAGCACGGTCACCTAAAGCAGGTTGCACAGGATGGCATCCAGGTAGGTTTGTAATGTCTCCAGAGTCAGAGACTCCACCACCTCTCTGGGCAGCCTCTTCCAGTACTTTGCCACCCTCAAAGGAAAAAAGTTCCTCCTCATATTCAGATGGAACTTCCTGTGTCCAAGTTTGTGCCCATTACCAGTGTGTCCTATCACTGGGCACCACTGAAAAAAGACTGGCCCCCTCCTCCCGGCACCCTCCCTTTAAGTGTTTGTAAGCATTGATGAGATCCCCCCTCAGTCTTCTCTTCTCCAGGCTAAACAGACCCACATCTCTCAGCCTCCCCTCATGAGAAAGGTGTTCCAGTTCCCTAATCACTTCTGTAGCCCTTTGCTGTACCGTCTCCAGCAGTTCCCTGTCTTTCTTGAATTGGGAAGCCCAGAACTGGACACAGGACTACAGATGTGGCCTCACCAGGGCAGAGTAGAGGGGGAGGATGACCTCCCTCGACCTGCTTGCCACGCTCTTCTCAATGCACTCCAGGATGCCATTGGCCTTCTTGGCCACAAGGGCACATTGCTGCCTCATGGTCATCCGGGAGTCCACCGGGACTCCTAGGTCCCTCTCTGCACAGCTGCTTTCCAGCAGGTCAGCCCCTGACCTGTACTGGTGCATGGGGTTATTCCTCCCCAGGTGCAGGACCCTACACTTGCCTTTGTTGAATTTGATATGGTTTCTCTCTGCCCAGCTCTCCAGCCTGTCCAGGTCATGCTGAATGGCAACACAGCCTTCTGGTGTGCCAGCAACCCCTCCCAGTTTTGTGTGCTCAGCAAACTTGCTGATGGTGCACTCTTTGCCTTCATCCAGGTCATTGATGGATATATTGAACAGGACTGGACCCAGTACTGACCCCTGAGGAACACCACTAGTCACAGGCCTCCAACTAGACTCTGCCCCGCTGATCAGAGTACTTTTCCACAGCACACATAACCCTTGTGATGACAGATAATCCCCAGAACAGCCTCACTTTTCCAGATTATTCTGCATTTCTTCATGAAATATAAAATCAATAATCAATTCATAAGACCAGCAATGAAAAACATTAACTACTGAAGCTTTGCTGATTCTTGCACTCTCTAGCAGATGATCCCTCTAGAACTAATGGGAAAATGCTGTTTCTATTGAATAAAAGATGCAATGAACCTGCATCTTTAGAAGATTTGAACTAGAAATTCAGGATCTATGTAATAAAAGACCCATTGCCCCTTCTTGAAGACACTATTTATAAATAAATAAATGGACAAACATCTCTTAATCTTATTTTGAAGACTTTACATCAGGCTCTAGAGACAAACCAGGCAGCTTTCCAAAAGAATGTTCACAGTCAGCACACTGAAAGCAGTCTATCAGTAACAAATAGAGAAAAAGCAAATTCAGCTGAATTAAAACTGCCCTAGAAAAAAAGGAAGACAACAATGATGATTAAGAAGAAAACTGGGCATATGGTCACCTTATTCTACTACTGAAAAGTGCTAATCAATCACAAGGAATTAAGCCAGTTAAAAAAGAAATTCCACTGTAAATAAGTGTTATGAACTATGTGCACCTGGGCTGCTGGGAGAGCAGTGAATACAAATAGTTATTTTTTTTTTTAGAGGTCTATGCATTGTCACATCTACACCTTTTCAAATGAAAGCATTGTTGGCAACTACACAAGAGAGGGGAAGAGCAGGGAATAGTTAATACAAAAATACTGTCATTTTCAAAGTGCCTAAGGTTACCAAGAGGCTGGGGGAAAACTGACTTACCTGAGATCAGTGAAAGCTTTAAGAGGCACTAGGAAGGTATGGATGTGTCCTGTTAGATGACAGTGCTCTGAAGTCCCTGAGGAGCTTTTTTAGAGATAAATCCCCTTCTGAAATACATACTTTTTCAATAAATCATACTTCACTTATATGAAGTTTCTCAAGAATTGTCCTCCTGATGAGAAAAGGTTACAGGCTTCATATCATAAATGGAAGAAACTGCAGAATTTCTACAAGTCCAGATTTTATTTTTTAAAAGGGAGACTGCCTCTGAGTCTTCATTCTCCTAGTCATATACTCTCATTCTTTTCTGCTCAGTCCCAGTGCTGTCACATGCAAACACACACAAATTAAGGCTAACAGATGAAACAATAAAAGAAATCAAATGCAGAACCTAGTTTCCAACAGGACAGCTTCTATTGTTATTGAAAACAGGCAGAATTTCAGCTTATTTAACTAAAAATAACTCAGAAATGTCCTAAAAAGCTCTCTACATTTACATGCACTCTGCTTCTGCCATCTCCATAACCCAGATAGGGGGATAAGTTGGCAATCACCACTGTTTTTCTTTAGCCTGTCAGCTGGGTTTCTCTCTCATAAAAACCAAGGAATGATGAACACAGGGGGTCCTCCTGCTCTGAGATGCTATAGGGCAGATCTGGCCAAAGAGAAGAGCCTTGCAGCTAGAGGGACAGAGGTTAAGTGACCTAACCATATGTTTCGCATTCAGTTTTTGTGACTGGGTTTGTGGTAGAGATAACTCGTATCTATTTGCAGATGCTCCCCGTTGCTCAAGAAATAGCCATTAAACAGTTGCTGGGCTTCTGTGGAAAGAAGAATGATCTCACATCACAACGCCACCTGTAAAAAGACTGGGAGAAATTGTTCTACTGATCTTTGAGAACCTTGTCATTATCACCTGATTTCCCTTTCTTTTTAGCTGTTCACCTGAATTTAATTGATTGCATACAAATCAGTTTATAGGTTAAATTTGGTTTTCTGATGCTCTCAGTTTTTTTGAAAGGACATGTAGAGGAAGTATCCATACATTTAATTAATACACTTGCTGCACGCAGAAAAAGTATGAAATAAGAATACTTAAAGCACTCAGCATTCACCTAACTTTGTATGTATTTTATTGACATAATCAGTAAAAATCTTACTGGTTTCAGTAGCACTGGGGCAATGCCACGTCCTTTTGAAAGCTTTGTTTTCCTTTTTAAAAAGGGAAAAAAATAAGTATTGCCAAAACCCACTGTTAACATGAGCTGTGTGTATAACTTTACTTTTCAAAATAATTTCACTTAATCTTCAGTTGCTATAAACTAATACAGCTCTGTTGAATGCATCTGAACTGTGTTGGTATATAACTTTGCATGGTCACTTAACCATGGGAAATCGCTGCACACATTTTTCACAGCATTTGGTGAGGATAATCTAGGTACCTAGCTTATAGGTAAGTGGAGAGGGAAGTAACAAATAGATCCCTGATTTCACTGAGAATGTGTTATTTTAAATAAGTTATACTGGAAACATGATCATCTTTATCTTTCACTGAGGAGAGGTGCTAGTCCTCATCACATTTTTATATATTGCATGGAAGTATTTTTTTAAAAAAATCACAAAATCTGTATTAGCACAGAGAAGCACTTTTCATATTTACATTTATTTATAATAAAAAGTAAAATCAAAACCAAACACTCAATCACTTATAACTACATGGGCTTCTGTGGCTTTGCAAACTCAGTGTCACAAAGTCTCTAGCAGAAAAGCCATCCTATTGCACATGGTTGCTGCTCTGCTTCTGTGTTGTTTCTGGTATCATGGCGATGTAAGGAGGAAAACTCTGTGCTGCTCTTAAAATAACAGAAACAATAGAAATACACAGTTATTCAATATTGTCCTTCCTTATTTTACCTGAAGTATTCTTTTCTGATGCTGTTCTTCATTAAGCCATCTCTAACTAAAAAATAAACCTGTAAGAAATAGTGTTGTATTTTTTCTGAATCCAAACTTTTCATAACTTCATGTTAAGTCTAATCTTACTTAAAAGATCTGTTGATGGCCATTAACGTAGCAACCACTGAATAGAATTCACAGCTGATATTATTTTGGAAGGGCTGGAAAATATCAAATATGACATAATATCCACATTTATTTGAGGCACTTTTCCAAGGAAAATAAAGCTCCCACTACTAGAAAAAATACAGATCAATAAAAAACAGTAAAATGACTGACCTATACCTGACAGCAAAAAATAATATTTGCTGATGCCTGCTAGAATAGATATCCATGTTCCACTGAATGCCTACAAAAGTGGAAAGTGAAAGAATCAGACAATAGATTCATGTTTGGTGCGTCCCAAATGGCTGTAGGGGGGGGACCAAACTGCCTGTGTATCATACACTTTGTTCTTTGTTATATGTAAAAGGGAATACACTGGAACCAAAAACTTTTTCCAAATGTTTAAAGCAATAAAGCTAATGATATAAAATCACCTTAAAGAGACCTCATGCTTATGGATAAATTAGTTTGTTACAGGGAATAGAAGAGGTCCCCTGGGGTCATTTTTCATGTATTTACCTTCAAGGACACAAGGAAAACTTGCTATAATGTGTGAGGATTTAAATGCCAGAGACACCTTAGATTGTACCAAAGCATGCCCTCTTTTTCTTCAAGTCAGCCTCTAGTAAACAATTACAGCACCTTTGTCGGAAACAGAGAACCTGTGACATTATCAATCCGACAGGAAAAAAAAAACCCAAAACCAAACCCACCAGTGTTTCTGTCTTATCTGTTATGATCAAATTAAAATGGCCTCCTGAATCAGCCACCAACCTGTGGCTGATTGTCCTTGCCTTCTCCGGCACCCACCACAAAGCAGCAGCCTTAGCGCTTTTCACAGGCAGAAGCACAACCAAGCACTTCTACATCGGTGTCCTTTCCAGACATCTCTCATGCCAGCCTTTCATTGTGAATCTTACTGCAGTGACTCCATGTTGCTTAAATCTATGGCAGCTGACAAAGGATCTAAAAAAAGAAGTGCCTACATAGTCTATGGTTACACAAGGATATCAGTTAAAATTTAACCCTGCTTCCTGGGCCACTGGGATAGAGAACTGGGCAATCAGTTCTTTTCCCATTTTCAGATAGGTCCAGCTGCCACACGTAGCACTGTATATAATTCATCCAAACACTGCTACAGGTAGTGCTTAATACAGGGAGCAGATTCCAGGTCTTGGTTTTTTTTAGATGAGGGCCTTAACCCGTAAGCTTCCTCTAAATTGAGCCTTAAACCATTTTCTGCATCATTGCAACAGAGGAGATGGTGAGTGCCAACATAATTACTTTCTTCAGGCTTATTCTACCGACAGTTATTTTGAGGTGTGGGTTTGTGTGTTTAACGAATAGAATTAAACCTGAACTCACATCTCTAGCAGTGGCTTAGCTATGTGTTTGTTACAAACAGAGCCACAATAACTCTCTGCTTTTAAAAGTAGTGGCATTAGATATTTTTTTGGAGTATCCTCCCTGTAAGCATCATCTCGAGATGCTGAAGAATGTCTTGTAGGCAGAGTTTCCCTGGATGTAACCACTAAGGTGGACGTGGAATGATTCGGCTCTGTCCAGATAAGGAAGCTTCTGGACACCTTCAGGGGTAGATGGCTAGCTCTGCCTTAGGATAAACCCAGAAAAAGCCTAGATGGACAGTTAGCACATAGACAGACATATATATTCCATTTAAGTTTTTTCAGATCTTGTCCTCATCATATGCTACGTTTGTCTTCCAAAATCTTTAAGGTCGGAGTGAATATTTTTCCAGGATGTGATATCCATGTAAGAGGTGAGGCAGAACGCTCAAACCTTCATGCTGTAGACTGGAGAAGTTTTCAGGACTGGCGAAGGTGATTGGATTATGTGAGATTAGATGAAATGCATATTAACCCAAGTAAATATGCTGTGCTGCTGTTGTGATATCTCGAGTGTTACTGCACAAGAAATGCCTTGCATATGTGGCGTAGACTCTGCTTCACTCACTTGAGCAGAGACATGAGTGCATTCCACAAATCAGAATTTTAAAAAGTAAATATCCAGCTTGCTCAGTAGTAAGTGTTCCAATCAATATACGCTCATGAATCATGTATATATGTTACTTTATCCAGGCCTTGTAGGGCATCAAGAGCCCTAGAATACTGATGTGGGCAATTTTCAACTAAATCAACCAAAAAAAAAAAGAAAAAAAAAGACTGTTTTCCTTGCCAACATAACAGGAGAATTTTAATGGCCATTCCTATTACCTTAGTCAGAGGATCTGATGACTGGATATAATTTTTGTGGGAAGCCGTGAATAATTGACTACACAATGCAGTGTGGGAGTTGGCCTTGAGCACCTTTAGATCATTCTGGTGATTTTAGCCACTCTGCATTACTTCATAAGTAATACCAATAAAAAGGAAAAAGAAATTCTCAGATAGCAAAATGTATTTGCATATTCAGCCACAGAACAGGTGACAGAATCTGGACTGCATCCCAACAGAACAAGCACAGCCTCTTTGTTCTCTTTGTGCCGTACACGTTACAGACCTTTCACAGTTCTGTTTGTATACGTGCCGTGCAGTCTTTCTCACTTGATACTGCATAATCAAAGTTAAGGAAAGTGAGTAATATTGAAGTGTGAGCTCACAAGGTGTTTTGTTAAATTTTCTTCCACTAGCACTGACTTAAAAGCAACAAAAAAGAGAAAGAGGTAGGAAGAAGGGATTCTATTACTTAATTTTTTTTTTAAATACAGATCATCAATCAATACCATCTAAGAAGGAGGAATAAATTAACCAATTAAAAATAATGCTTTTTCCTCTAAAGGAATTTTGTAGCAAAGCAATGGAGAATAACTCGGAGTAATGTATATTGAATTGCAAGTCAGAATTGTAATAGCAAGTATACATTAGAGCTGGGAAAAAAATCAAGTCCATTAATTTTCTACCACAAACCCCCAAAGGAAATTTCTTTGCAAAAATACCCAAAACCAGTGTTTCTATTTTTCAATCAACTCTGCCCAGCAAATATAGAAAAATTGGGAGGACACACAAAACTACTACACGGTAGTTTTCCAAAAAATAAAATTTACTTTATAAAATAGTCATGCTTCTCAGTACTTATATTTCAACAGCCTCCCAAGTCCAGTTGTATTAATTTTAATGGCATAAATAAGCTTATAGACAGAAAAGCGTTCATGTGATCTTGTCATAGTATTAAGCAATTGAAGAAGGCTGGGGATTTCTAGTACAGAGATCTAAACTGTTCAGTCATGTGTCAATCACACCATGAAAAATCTTGTTACTTTATATTAAACACACAAAAGAGGGGGAAAAAAGAAAAGCTACACAAAATTATGGAAGGAGAAAGTGCTATTAGCAAGCCATAGCACTCACCGCAGAGGCAGAGGAGGGCTGTGTGCTGTAAGCCCTTTCCTGCCACTGACCCAGGAGCAAAGGACACTGACGGAGACATCAACCTGTACACATGCGATAGCTCTGCTGCTTCCCAGGCACTGTGAGCTCATTTCACCTGTGCCAGCCAGGACATCTTCACAGACACATTGCTTTCTCCTCACCAGGAAGGAGAAGCTGCACCTGTGATTAAAACTGGTCGTGTCCCCTTCTGAAGTCACGAGAACAACTGTCATGGCGCAACTCACGTTCATCATCCTCAGAAATACGTTGGGCTTGTCCTCATCACACACTGGGAAAGCCAGTATGTAGCTGGTGCGAAGCCTATGCTGACCTTGAACTGTAAACAGGCATTTTCTGGGGGAGTACCAGTTGACCCAGGACAAAACTGCCAAGAACTCACTAGAAATTTAACAGTTTGGAAAACTGTGTGGCAGTGTTTAGGTCTGTATCATGGTCCTGTTTAGTTAGCTGATATAGACATAGTTGGGGGGCTGAAAGAAAATTTGGTGCCAAAGTAAGCGGTCCTGCAGACCCTTCTTGATAGCCATCTTTCCCAGATGCCATTCGAGAGTCAGCAGAGCGTGGGAGTTTTGATAAGAGTTAGTTGAACTGGTGCTGAGCACCACTGTCATCTTTTCTTGGTGTGACAGGAATTATCTGAGTTTGTTGGCTAAACAATGCATGGACCTCTAATCTCAGTGGGTGGCAAAGGGATCATGGAGTCTCCTGGAAAATCTGGTACACAGAGGTCTGGCTGTCCTAACTCTGACTGGTAGTGCAGTGCCAAATGGACCATAGGAAAGAGGTCAACAAGAGCAGATCATTAGCCAGCCAAATTGTCCCAAACCTCTGTAGACAAACCATGATAAGCCTTTCCTGCCCTTTCTCTCCTCCTGCTACATGTTCTGTTCCTGCCCTGACCCTTGTGCCTGCTCTGGGTCTCCCTTAGCCACCCCATGGGCACTAAAGCCATGAAAGCCTACCTGCCAAGGTCGTGAACAGTTTTCTACCCATTTTGCTGCAGTTTCTGCAAAATTGCTGCAGTGTCAGGCAATTGTCAGCGAAGATGCAAGGAAGGGGAAACAGGAACAGACTGAGGGAAGAAGACGCAAGGTGTGGAGAGAGCCACAACCATCCCTACTGAGATTTACTTGGATTGCTCTAGACAACTTCTCTTAGAGTTTGTACCACTTTCCTGTGGCCCACTATTACCACGTACCTTTTTTTTCCCAGTATGTTAAAGCTCCAACATAATGTAAATGTTTCCATAATAAAAGGAACTGTATCATCATAAGCTGGTGAGTGTCCCTTGTAAACTTTTGATTAAAGAAAAGCATGGAAAATATAAATTCTAATGCTTCTTTATATACAGGTACGTTAGAAGTGAGCAGGAATGACAAGAAAACTGTCAGAAGGGGTTAACTTTGTCACTGAAAGTACACCTCTTTCAGATTCCTCTGAGCTTGATAAGCTGATAACAGGAGACATCTGAGCTCTCATGTTTCAGGGGATGCTCAGTCCCTGGTTGAATTACTGTTGTTTTTTCCAGAGCAGCCAGAGCCCTGTAAGTTTGACTTTATGTGACAGCTCAAGCACATATTCCTAACAAAGGACAAGCATGGGTTTCAGGTAGAAACACAAAAAAAGACACACAGAGTCTTGAAAACACTGGAAAAAAATGTGTTTTTAAGAATCAGCAAATTAATTACTGTGTAATTCCAAGTTTAAAAGCTGTTGCTTAATACAGTCCGATAGATGTAAATCATTCCACAGTCTTAGAGGTTAAGCCATGTATATGTTACAATTCAGTAACTTCAGCTGTGAACACGAACAAAAAGTTCAGGTTCAGCATATGTAGGGTCTTTCGAGAGTAAATAAAGTAACTCAGTTTCTCACCCAGAAGCATGTTGAAAACCCAATATCCTTAATGTAAAGAACTCTCGCACTCTTAAGCATCACAAGATGATAATCAAACAAGGGAATCTTCATATGGAGAAAGGCAAAAGAGTAATAGAACTTGGAAAACATACCAACAAAGTGTTCAGAAATCACTCCGAGCTAGGGAGTTGGACAAAAGTCCTCAATGATGCCATACCATTAGACGCAGGTAGGGAAATGCTAGAGTTTATTTAGCAATACTTTTAGTTAATACTTTAAAGGTGCCATTTCTCACTAGCACGTTTTATATGTAACTGAAAACTGTTTATGTTAATCCATATTAAACTGTTATCCATTGTCAGATGTTAAAATGTCAGATGTTAAAATGTTAGGTTAAAAAAAGTACTTGTTTCTGTATATGTCCCCTTCAGGCTAATTCTGTCTTCCACCGAGAGTATCTCAAAGCAGTAAGAATGAGCATTCAAGATAACAGTTTTCTTTATGGATCTTCCTCTCTTAGCAGCACAGCAGATGAAGTAACAAAGAATCTGCCCAGCAGGTGAATTTCTATTAAAGGTTTTCTGTGTCTTGGCAGTGGTTCGCATCATTGATATTCTTTCACAAAACACTGTGTATCAATTAATCAGCATTTTTCTAGTTACAAGTCATTTACTAACAAAATTCCTGATGTGATCCAAGTACAATGCCTAAACAACCATGATGCAGTTTGGATGGTTTAAGGAGTGCGCTAGAATGCCATCTGTAAAAAAATCTGCAGAACGCACAGATGACAGTGGCTTACTGGAGAAAACAAGCTGTTATTGTATTTGTAGCCTCATGATTGAGTTCTCCCCCCACAACCCCTCATGGGGCAGAACATTCTCTGCATGTTCCAGAATCACTCTTCTGAAATGAGAGCCTCAGGCTTTCGGAGCTAAACAGCTACAGGCCTGGCTGACACCAAAGCCTGCTTTACCGGGTCATTAGTCATCACACTATCAGGACTACCTCGTAAAAGCATGGTCACATCAAACCACAGTTTCATACCAGTGGACATGTCCAACGTGCGCACGTGAAGAATGCATTTGTTTCACATCCAGCCCAACCTGCTCTTACGTTCTGTAGTGCTTGGCAAATAAAGTCCCATGTAGCCCCAAGTACACACTAGGCTGACGCTCAACACATTGCCCTCCGAGGTGAAAAGACTTCTCAGACTGTCAAATAAATTCTTCTTAGGACACCATCCTAAGTTTCCATTAAGCTATAGGAAATAAAATATTTTATAATGCATTTCCAAACATATAGTCATTTGTCCTCTGAATGCCCCAGGAATGTTTACAAACTGGATTTGATGAGAATGCTGTTCAGGCTGGATAGGAAAGCAGCTCCAGTTAAAAGGACAATTTAAGGGTTTAGGCAATAATGGTCCAGTTTATAGAAATAAGGAGGCAGAGGCCGTAGAAAGGTAAGGGCTGAAAATGAAGTGTAATAAAAACTACAATTTCAGTCAGTTGTTCTACAGAAATGAACAACTTCATCCCCTCCTACCTTTCCCGATTCCCTAGAAGGTCCTTGTTAAAGCTGCAGTTTATAACGTTGCTCACTTGAAGGTAGAAAATTTTCCTGGGAAATGGGCAAGTATTCAAACTACTCACGTAAATCAGGACCATAAATAAATCATCTCAAATACTTCAGAAAAAAAAAAAAAAAAGAATTGTTGGAAGGTGAGGAGCTTCAGTTCATAAAGGGAAGAAAAATGGATTTTTTTTATTAAGATAATAAGAGAAATCTGAGAGTTTCTGTTCCAGCTCTGATATGGGCTTTTTTGTGGTCGTGCCCCATGGTCTGAATTTGTTTCATTTAAGTCAACAGGAGTTTTGTCATTGTCTTTCCAGGAGTCAGCATGATTTAAGAAATTTCGCCGGTGCTTGTCGACCTCATATGCATCATGCAACAGCACGATGCAGAGACCCCTAACACTGTGCTTGTGGCATTCAGCCAGAGCAGCATAACCCCTTACCATGCTGCGATCCTACCTGGGGATGAAAATGGGTGTCACCCAGTGCAGTGCTGTGCCCGTGCTAGTAACCTCTCCCTCTCAGCCTATCTATGCAAGGGACATTCTGACATTATAACAAAGATCCTAAATGAAAGACAGAACCTTGACAGCCATACCACGAAACTAGTCATTCCACAGGACTCACCTAGCTCAATAAGCTATGGTGGAAACTCCCACATAATCAAAGGCATCATTACAGGAGTCTGTTTCAGTTTTCTTTCCTTCTGTAGGAATTGTCAACCATTTATTACTGCGGTGGGGGGACAGTGAAATCACCAATATTTTACCTCACCTACTGAATCTACATGACGACACACTTGACTTGATTCAGCTTAGAGCTGAACAGCTTTCCCAGCTCATCACTGCCTCTCTTTGCTTTACTTCAGAAGGGTTATCTTCCAAACAAAAAAATTCTCTTTGTTGAATGAAAACATTTTGGGTTTAGGCCTAGCACAGACTAGCACACAGGTTTGAGCCCTGCCTCCATCATTTTCACAATTCACCTTCCTGCTGGAGCTCACCAAGCAGGGGGGAAGAAGCAGGGTGCCCAGAGGATAGGTGGCACGCAAATTAACATAATAAATAGAGACACATGTGTAAGATCTCCATTCTCATGTAATGAGTCTTCCAGCTGAGTTAATATATAATCCTTCTTAATTCCAATCAGTCATCTTCTTTTTATTTTAAGAAAATCATGCATCAGAAAAACATCCTAATCTTAGTAGCCAAGTGCTAAGCCATATCACTTTTCCAATCGAATAGTTTTCATCTGAGGCTGTTTTAACACAAGCAGAAGACTAGAACTAAGGGGCCTTCAGTATTACGCAAGTTGCTGTCTCTTAGATTTAAAATTATCTAGGGCAAGTTCCTTCATCAGCTTGCATCTGTTTCCCTGTCTGTGAAATGGGTGCCATGATATTGCTCTGCTCTCCCAAGTGCTTCAAATTTTGCAGACAAAAAGTCAAAGTCCAGAAATGACACTGGAAATTTGCAGAAAATTTGGGCCAGAAAACATACTACGCAGCATAGAAACCTCTGGTTTTGAGTGAGATGTGCAGCAAGTGGGAGGTATATGTTGCACATTACCTCAAATATAGTTGAAGACTCGTTAGATAATACCAGTGGGTATTTATCTACTTGATTTATTCTGTTTAAGTGACACTCCTGGCTTCAACAGCATTTACACTGTCATATGGTAACAGAGACCTGGGTCAAAGAAGCTTTACTGGAAACTAAAACTGTTAATAAAAATATGTCATGTTCATGAGTGTTTTCCAGGATTTCATACTTGCTCCTGCTCCAGCAATAATGCTATTTTCTGTTCTGCAAGCCAAATGCTGGGAAGCCTTTTCCCCAGCTTGTTTTTAATAATACTTTTTCCGTGAGAGTCATGTTGAGTTTGTGACCCTCTCGGCTTGTAGGAAGGGGCTGAACTCTCAGCAATCCTTCACCCGCTCCTCTGCAAGAGTGATGTGTATAAGAGCGTGATTCACACTGCTCCTGCCTGGGAACCAGAGCGCGGGGCCCCGGCTGTCTCTCCAACTTGGCAGGGAGCTATCAATGCTCCTCCTGCCCCTTTCCCTCCCTCTCAAGAGGGCCAGAGACACTGCCTTCTTGCATTTCAGCTGGGAGGCAGGAAAGGGTGGAGCTTCAGCAGCAGATGAAGACCCAGGGGACTCAAAAACGTGGGAAGTGCTGGTTCATAAGGTCCCTCTGACTAAGAGGGCTGCCTGGCCCTTCCGTGGGAAGGCGAAGTGTCCAGTTAGACCAAGGCCACGACAGTTACTTGAGGGAGGGTAGGGCCTTCTCCTTGCCTGCATTCTTATGGTGGAAACCCTCTTCTTTCTTCATCCCCTCTGCAAACCCACTCACCAACACCGCAAGCGCAGTGACACTTGAATCCTGGGAATTACTCAGTTGCTCCCCATGAAAGATGTGCCCTTGATGACTGTCAAAAAATATGATGAGAAATGTCTTTTGGAGTTAGGACTCCTTCCCAGCCTCTCCCGTACAGCAGCAAATGCCACAGTCAGGGAGTCATTTGTAGTTGTCAGAGTGCATTCTGGCATCATTGCAACATTAAACTTGAATTACGGAGCTACAAAATGATGGTGGAGTTTAGAAAGCAGGAAGATAATCTTACAGACATAGATTTACATGCTTCCTGAGACTCCATGTAAACAGGGAAACGTAACTTTAGGGGTACCGCATCATCTTAACAAAATGGTTAGGTAGGGAACTGTGAAATTATTTCCTTTTTAAACTAGAAACCAGAGTTTCCACATCTTGCTGCACAACATTTTTGTTTGTTTATTTCACAACTGCAGTCCTGAAGTGCTTTGTGCCAAATAGAAAAGCTACCAGGAAATCTTTTCTGAAAAATTTTCAAAAGCTTTCTAGAAGAGCACGTCACTTTCTAATTGTAGAGGGGGCATCCCTCTACAATTAGAGGGATGCCCCCTCTATTAATGGGGCCATTAACCAAAGGATTGTGGTTAATGGGTCAATGTCCACGTGGCGGCCAGTGACGAGTGGTGTCCCGCAAGGGTCAGTACTGGGACCAGTGCTATTTAACATCTTTGTTGGAGACATGGACAGTGGGATCGAGTGCACCCTCAGCAAGTTTGCCAATGACACCAAGCTCGGTGGCGCGGTTGACACACTGGAGGGAAGGGATGCCATCCAGAGGGACCTGGACAGGCTTGAGAGGTGGGCTAATGCAAATGGCATGAAGTTCAACCAAGCCAAGTGCAGAGTCCTACACCTGGGACGTGGCAATCCCAGGCATAAATACAGGCTGGGCAGAGAATGGCTGGAGAGCAGCCCTGAGGAGAAGGACTTGGGAGTGCTCATGGATGAGAAGCTCAACATGAGCCGGCAGTGCGCGCTGGCAGCCCAGAAAGCCAACCGTATCCTGGGTTGCATCAAAAGAAGCGTGGCCAGCAGGGCACGGGAGGTGATTCTCCCCCTCTACTCTGCGCTTGTGAGACCCCACCTGGAGTACTGTGTCCAGCTCTGGAGTCCTCAACATAGAAAGGACATGGAACTGTTGGAACAGGTCCAGCGAAGGGCCACTAAGATGATTAGAGGGATGGAGCACCTCTCCTATGAGGACAGGCTGAGAGAGCTGGGGCTGTTCAGCCTGGAGAAGAGAAGGCTCCGGGGAGACCTGATAGCAGCCTTTCAGTATCTGAAGGGAGCCTACAGGAGAGCTGGAGAGGGACTCTTTGTCAGGAAGTCTAGTGATAGGACAAGGGGTAATGGTTTTAAATTGGAAGAGGGGAGATTTAGATTAGATATTAGGAAGAAGTTCTTTACTGTGAGGGTGGTGAGGCACTGGAACAGGTTACCCAGGGAAGTTGTGGAGGCCCCATCCCTGGAAGTGTTTAAGGCCAGGCTGGATGGGGCTTTGAGCAACCTGCTCTAGTGAGAGGTGTCCCTGCCCATGGCAGGGGGGTTGGAACTTGATGATCTTTAAGGTCCCTTCCAACTCTAACCATTCTATGATTCTATGATCTATAAAAGCAGCAAGTGTCTGCAAAATGAGGATATTAAATAAATCTATACTCCTTAAAGAAGCTTAATAGAAAAGAAAATTATTCATATTTCCCAGAGAAAATAATCCTTTTTTTTACATAGTTTTCACATTATTTTTTTTAGAGAATCTGGAAATCATATTTTTAAAAAAAAGTCACTTATTGTATAGATTTAATGCTGCAATTAGGGACATTTTGTATTTCATTACATATTTTATCTGAAGCAGACATTTTTCATTAAAAAACACTTAGTATTCAATTAAAAAAATAATTTCAAGGAAAAATTTGGATCTGGCTGTTTCTAGGCTTAAATTCTTCTCTGGAATTTTCACTGCCATTTTAAAAGAGTTTCCATACTTCCACTAATGCACAGCCACAAGCATTTGTAATAGAAGAATTCAGTAAAAAGTCGTTCTGCAGATAGAAAATCTATCACAACTTATATTAAAGGATTATAGCCCAACTTTGCAGTGTATCCATCAGATTTTTTTTCAGGAGAAATTCACAGCTAAATAATCCATGGTTCAGAGGATGGAAGTTATCTGGTTAGGCAATGAATCAGTGATAACATAATTGAACTGACTAAACAACGGATTATAGATAATGTTAATGGAAATATACAAAAGTAATCCACAACAAAATAAAACACTGAAGTTTTAATGATGGGTACTTAGCACACAGATCAAAGCTAATCAAATTAATTTTTACAAATTAATTTTTTTACAAATTAATTATCTGAAAAGTTTAACAGTAAATTATCTGTAGATACACTATGATATTTTTGTACTGTTTAATGAATACATGACTACATGTTAGTCTGGGGTTTGTTCACAAGTTGGTGAATGAGCACTCATTATTTATGACTGCCCCTGTGAATCACGCAGGACAATTTCTGTTCGAGAACTGAGTGACCTGCACTCTGTAAAAAAAGAAGAATACCATTTTCCTACTCTGAAATGATTTGCAAAAAGTCAGCCTATGTTCAGTGAACATTCACTAACAATATATAAAGAGCTTTTAGAAGTTTATCCTGAGAGAATATTTTTGTACAAACATTTCTGTAACCAGTTACTTGGTTTTTCTGACACTCCTGCTTTCAAATATACTCATGAATAAAATCTCACTCCCCAAAGTTGTGCAGGCACATGAATAAGATGCCGAAGAGCAGTAAGCTTTATTGACAGGAACATTTACAGGCATTATTTGGCTACAGTTACCCCCAGCTGAGCCATACACACATTGCAGCTGCCATGCACACAACAAGGAAGTGCATCAAAACATTTTTAGAGGCAATTGCAGCAGAAAGGAGAAGAGAGGAGAAAGGTGCATATTATAACATATCTACAAATTAAAAAAAAACCCCAAAACAAAAAAACAAACAAAAAAACAAAACACAAAAACCTGCCACTTCAAGATGACTTTCATATTATCTGGGAAGAAACTTCTCTCTACAGACTGCAAGTTCAGCGTTTTGATGTTCCAAGGCAGTGGAAACTTAGACCTGCAGGGAAATTCCTGGCACAGACTTCCAGTGGTGGGGAATTGTTTTTCTGACAAGAAGCAAGAAGTGATGAAGAATGTTCTTAGGCCATGGATTAGTTTCAGTTTCCTCACTACTATCAGATACTTAAAATAAAATATTCCCAAGGTTTAAGAAAAAGGACGAGGCAAAGATTTCCTGTAATAAAAGTCGATATAGGAATTACATCTGCATTTAACACTTGCCTATCATATGATTTCATACATCTAAATTAGCATGTGGTTGTGTAAACCCATAGCCTGATACCAACGTGGCACTAGCATGTACAACATACAATTTCTCCACGCAGCTGAGGAGCAGTGCTGCTCAGTGTCTCAAGGCCTTCCTTGCAAAAGCTGCAGCTCCATTTCCAAAAGCCCTCAGCAGAATCCTTTCCTCCAAACTCCTCAAACTCCATCTGAATGTACAGGAAGAGACAGTAAGAAATGAACTAGGTTTCCAGCAGTATATGGACAACTCTAATATGTATCTTCTTTCTATTAGTGACAAACAAGGTGACCTCCCAGCACTCCCTATGCCTGCACAAAACCGATAGCTGTTTGGGCCCTGGAGAAGAAGTAAGATGGAAGTCCTCCAATAATTTTCATCCTTTATGACCCTAGGATCACAGGATCATCACAGGGTCATATGAAAACTCAGGCTGTAAGGGCCATCAGGAGGTCTCTAGTCCAGCTCGAACCTGGGTACACCAAGCTCCATAGACCATAAACCAGCTCACAGCTGGGCCTACTTTGGGCTCTTCTGTACTAGCATCCCTAAAAAATTGCCTGGTAGATTGTGTACCCCATCCTATCAGGTTCAGATCTGACCATGGTGATCTGTGACTTTGTGGCCACCAGAACAAGTCAGTCCCAATCAGATATATCTGAGGATTTCAGTGAGTATCAAAGGCAATACTTCACCTCCTTCAAAACCCACCGTGAGTACATCACTCAGCTCATTCTCTTTGTCTAACGTGGAAGACAGATAATAGAGAGCCTTCCTTCTACTCTGCATCTACGATTTTTTATTAAGGTACTTCTGTACTGCAGTGTTGAGACTATTTATAAATGAAGGGAGATAGCACAATTAGTTGACAATAGATCTTCACCTAGATTATAAGGATTATTCTCTCCTGAGACAAAGCAAGACTCTACCCGTCAGTAAATTCTTTATGCAAATAAATGATATCCAGTCATGTATGCTCAAGCATAAGATAGGACAGAGAAAGCAAAAGTAAACCACAAAAGAGTACACTGATCATTCTGTGTCACCTGCAGACAGGTAAATAAATAAGAAAGTGGAATATGTCATTGATTCAACTTACAAAATTAGAGAGGAGTTCATATAAAAAGACAACATGGGTACATACCCACCACACCACCAGTTTTACATTTTATTTCAAGAATAAAATCATACCTGATGATTCACACTTGGCCTGCTGTGGCTCTTTTCCTGCATCCTCAATGTCTTCTGAATTATGGACTGTCTTTCTCACCAGAAAATTGTATTTATCTTTCTCCCTTTGAAATCCTGTCACTGCTTTTAAACTGGGGACTAGTGGAAAATATCAGCACCCTCACTTCTAAAAGGCTGCTCATCTGCCATCTCAGGCAAGGGTACCAAATTAGGCATTCATGGATTTCAATCAACATAGGCAAATATGATTATCTTTTCTAGTTATGTATAGTTTCTGCTGCTTCCTCTGCTTCATGAAAGAAACTGTGATATTTTTCTCTAGTGAACCAAATATTGTCTGGCTGTCTCTTTCATTTTCATCCTTTTTTGAGAGACTTTCCCACCTGCTAAAAGCTTCACAGAAAATTGAAGCGGGAGTTTACAGATAGCATCTGCAGTATGCAAGCCCCAAAAACACAGAGTGGAAGTAAGGAACAGGAAGACGGAAACAGAAGGATAAAAGGGTTTTTCTTCTGTTTTCTGTAAATAAATATAAACTCTTTCTGGGCAATCCAACAACTGACAGAGCATCCCGTACAGCTCACCTACAAATGGTCTCTCTCTTACATTTCTTATGTATGGGACAAATGATCTGTCAGGTTATGCATACTCTCAGGTTTTGGACAGAGCAGATCAGGGTCATGTAAGAGAAAAATAGCACGAGGTACCCCAACTTGTTTATGAGTTTAAGAAGGGCAATAACTTTTTTTCTCCATTGCAAACTTGACTGTACCATCTTCAGTAAGTTGCCTCACCTTGCCGAGCTTCTGTTTCTTATCTGTAAAGTCAGGACAATAGCATTTTCCAGGTATACTGTGAGGAAAAAATACATTAAAGACTGGGAGATTGCCCAGGTAGTACAGTGGTAGGAACATAAAGAAGCCAAAATAGAGTTTTGCTATTGAAGGTTTCATTAAAATACTGAGTAGTGCTCCTTATTAGAGCTGGCTGGAACACTTCCCATCAAATACACACCGATTTCATCATTTGGCTTTCATCAGAGCCAAAAGCTTTTAAAAAAAATCTCAGTTTTGACAATGTTTTTGAAGGAAAGGTTTCTTTGATCCAGGCTGGACACTTCAGTTATTTCCAGAGACAGGGGTCAGGCTTTTCAAAGCATCTAAGAGGTTTATCTTTGACCCTATGAAGAAGAAAAGGTTGAAACCTAAAAGGCTACTCTGCTACACAATCATCATTGTCCAGCCGGTCCTGCTACTCCTGACTCAGAACACACTGGGGAGAAGAACTCTTGTGCTAAGCAAAGAAAGTGTCTCTTCCAGAAAGGCCATGGAAATGAAACTGCTGGGCAGGGTTTTCAACAACTGCCAGCTAATCCATTCAGAGTCAGCCAAAGGGCTTGATCTGACCTATCAACTTTGGTATAAGCTGCAGCCTGACTATTTAAACCCACATTTGCAGGCCCACGCAGTTGCCTTCCATCTACATTTTTGGATTTTGGTGTTTTAGGTTTTTTTCCCCCCAATCCCACATCAAGGATCTATAATTCCAATTATACAACATAGTGGCAGTTTAACCCCAGGGGGAATCTGCAACACTTTTCTTCAGTTCCTGTATGCACACTTTGAAACAGTGTCCCTCATGCCCAGTAGTTCAATTAATGCCATTTCCACTGAGCAGAGGGGTTTTTTTGTTTGGTGGGTGGGTTGTTTTTTTTTAGGAAGGAGCAGCAATCTAAGGGTAACCTGATTTAAAAAACAATATATTGGTATCAGCTGCAGATGGGAGCAAACTGATGGATGTGATGGTCTCATTGTACAGCTTAATGCAAAATAAACAGGCATCATTGTAAAACAAATGAAAATCGAAATAAACACCTCATGACCTTCCTACACCATGCACTTCAGATGCCTTCAGAGGTCTGTCTAGCTGCCTTCTGCTGGGGCTGTGTTCTGGTTTGAGCAACACAGGATTCATTTCTGTGTCAGTAATTTTATTTTTCATTAAGGTTAGAAGGGACTGCATTTTTAGAAGACTCTAGTGTCTGAATTTGTTAAAATATTTGCTTTATAACCAGCTACGGCATGCGGGTTTCTCATCGTTTTCAAGCTCACCAGGTACAGGAATGAGGAGAAATGAGACCTGAGCACCTGACGTAAGCTGGCCAACACGATTATTTCATACCACGGATGTCACATTCAACATAAAATAGAAAGTTTGCTGAAGAGTGCTTTCTCTCCCTTAACGGCTGAGATCCTGAGAACTTCTTGCCCCGCTGCCAGATCCCTGATTCCTTCCCTTCCTCCTGAAGCCATAGCGCTCGTGGTGTCCCACATTTGCTGCCCACTGCTGGGAGCACACAGCTTCCTACTGATAAGAGTTGGCTGAGTGTAATCCTCATATATTTTATAATGGTATCGGGATCAATAGCGGTTCTTTAGTACTATTAATGTTAATTATTTAATATTATTCTATTAAATCTGTTTATATTTCAACCCTCGGGTTTCCTTGGTTTTTACCCGACGCCCCTTCCCGGGTGGGGAGGGGTCATCGGGTGACAGAATAATTGCCTAAACGACAATAAATCGTTGTGGCTTCTTCAAACCGTACCAGGCTGGCACAGAGGGAAGCCCCTCTCCCACCGGCGCCGAGCGGGACCGCGGGGCTGAGGCTCCACCTAGCGGGGAAGCGCTCCCCTTCCCTCGGGAACCACTCTCCAGGGTTGGGGGGGGGGGCAGGCCGAGGTCCCACCCGCGGCCGGGAGCTCACAAAATCCCTGGGAAAGGACAGCTGGAAGCAGAGATGCTTTTTTTAGAAGCGGTGTTTATTCCTCGTGGGCAGGCACGGTCGCACAGCCCGGGCATCCCGCCATTCGCTTTTTTCCTGCATCCCGCCGCCTGTCGCCCAACTCCCCGGCGATCCCAAGCCGGCAGGTTGAAGGAAAAGGGCATAATTCTGTGCAAACTGTTTGCTGGGATCGGCACAGTCCCGGGAAGACCGGGATGACTCTCTGCTTCCAGAGCATTTCAGGGCAGAGCGATGCCTTGCAAGCAAATGTGGACTTTCCCTCCAATGTTTAATCTCTGCCTCCTGTCTCCCTGAGGCAGCAACTCAAAGAAAATGACCCTCAAAGGGTATGATTTTCTGCTTCACACAATGCTTGTTATCCTGGGGCTGCTTTTTCTGTTTCCTCTCTTCTATTCTCTTTCTCCCCTCCCCTTTCCAGAACAAAAAAGATCATACATCTCATCAGGATCTGTCTTCACGGGAGATTCTTTTTTTTTTTTCCCCTCCTTTTGACAACTTTCTTTTCATAAGGAGAAAAAGTATATTTCTTTTTTCAATATAATTGTATTCTGCTTTGAGTACTTTGATGTAGTAACGACTGCCACGGAGTAGATATGCTGCTTGCTGTTTTATGAAAAAGACATTTAATGTGAAGAAGCAATCATTTAGTCTTGTGATTTTTTCCATCTGTTACAAGTTTCCTATTTTTGGTGGGAGGGGGGTTAATTCTGGACATTTATTTTGTGGGAAAAGTTACAGATTAATTATCTCTTGTGGAAAAAATCTGTGTCTGATGTTAAAAATAGCCCTCCTGAATTCATTTTACTTTTTTAAGGCGTTATAAAGTCCTTCATTTTCTAGAAAGTAATATTTTGTAATTATGATAGAAGAGAGTCAAAGATTCGAGAAGATCTAACATCTTTTATTAGACTGAAATAGATAGAAAAAAGAGTCAGGCTTTCAGGCACACATACCTAACATCTGAAGGATGTCCTGCAGGCCCCAAAGCGAGTATTTTTGTCATGAAACAAATATGGACAATCTTTAACTCCCACTGCACCTCTGCAGACAACTGCCATCATTGCAAGGAGTGTCATCAAACATTTTGTGTATTTCCAGCTAAAAGTAAACAGGAATAAGAAATCCAAATCTGAACATTGCAGATCTGTTTTCCATAAACTGGTAAGTTAGACTCAGTTTTACAGTTATAAGTTATTCAGTGGAATTAAAAGAAAGTAGGCTTCATACCCACATCCTGCCAAAATTAGAGGACGCGTCTGATGCTGCAGAGGTTTAACAGTTCAGCCGAGTCTCTCAGTAGCATCCCTGCTGTCTGCCTGCACCGGCTGTGCTGCTTATCTGTGCAAGGGCATTTGGGCCCCATTCCGACTGTCTTGCAACCAGGAATAAATGCCCTCAGCCTCCAGCTCAATCAAGGTTGATGCATAAATCCAGCAAAAGGGGTCTGAAAAGGCAGGCAGCTCTGGGAGACGTTTGGGCCCGGACACGAGGCTGTGCTATATATAGCTGCTGGTTGCAGCCTTGGGCACGAGCAGCTTCTTGGCTGCACGGAGCCAGCATCAGAGAGATGCTCTGGCTCTGTAGGAGAAGAGGGACACGGGATCAGGCACTCCTACTGCTGGCACGCAGGGATGGATGAACCACCAGCAATGACACTGTATGTGACGCTACTTACTGGCAACAGAATCTCACAGAAGCACTTCAAAGAGGTCCGAGACCTTCTCATCTTGCCTCTGCAAGAAGATCTGAGTTATGCTTTCCATGTTGTTTTGTTAGTGGCATTCTCCTATGCTCACACCACTGTGTTTGCTGCTGCTTGACTATTTGCATGCTGTGCCTGCTAGGTAATTGGGAGCTACTTGTTCCTGTGAAGCGTCCTTGCTGCTGCCTTAGGTAGACTGTTCTTTCATCTCCTCTATGCCTAACTAAAAAATTTTGGGCTGCCAGTCTAAAGATTTTTGAGGCCTTTAAAACTTCAGTTTGTCTCCACTCTGCTATTATGCCCCACTGCGGTTAGTTCCTGCCAATGAGGAGCATGGCCTGGGTCTATTGTAAGCAATAGGAATATAACATTTCCAACATAAATTGCATCTCTGCAGGGTGAAGGGGGCTAGAAAGATGAATTTTACAGGGGAGGGAAAGCAACCAGCACTAAGGCAGCACTGTGTCCGTCAAAGGGAGGCTTTGTTCAGGGAGCTAGTAGGTCTTCTGAGGCATAGCTTGCCTAGGACTTGGAACATTAACCTTTCCTTCTGTGATAGCTTACAGATTTTGAAGAAAGCACGGAGAAAGAGGGGACAACCACAAGAGAAGGGATTTCTCTAACCTGAAGGGAGACAATAGGCTTGTTTCATGGCACAGAAGCATGCTTACTGTGGTCAGAGAAGGCAAAAGTTTTGATGACCGTGAGGCAGAGGCATTAGCACAGGGAGTGCATTTTCATCTGGCCCTCCAAACAGTTTTTTAGTCTCAGAAGCCAGAACCTTCCAGTTTTGACAAATAGAGCAAAGATGACTTGGAGATACAAGTTCTGTCATTTCAACATAGTTACAGAAAAGCTTTTTTTGAAGCTTCATAAAAGCTGGGGAGAGCAGAGCAGGCCACAATGCTGTGCATGTCCCACTTGTTTCTCAGGATTTGCCATCTCTAGTCAAATGTGCCCTCAGTCACTGCACATGGGGCTTTAGCACCTGATGAAAAGTGTCTCAATGCCCAGCAGGAATGCATCCCTCAGGCATCAGCTAGGAGTCTCATAAGGCCACTGTTCTTGGTCCCACCATCATCTTCAGTCCCTACCAGCCTGCACAGTCAGATCTTCTCATCACTCATATACTCCTAAGGCTTTCGAAGTGGGTGTAACATGGGGACATGGATCTTATTCAGATTTCTTATTTGTTTAGGTAAGTCATACATGCAAACCCTCTGAGAGCAATAGGGAAATTAGTGATGCCTCAGAAAGCCTTCCACCCTGCTGTCACAGTTACCCTAAGGAGCTTGTCCCACCTTGGGGATGGGGCTGGAGACTCTGACAGAACAGTGCTGTCACAGCACAGGGAGCAACAGCCACTGGTGCAAAGCTTGATGCCCCTTCTCATCCTGAAGCTGCATCCCAGGTTGATTACCCCAGGCTGAAGGCTGCCATTTTCCGACCACGGGATTTCAGTATCTCTCCTCTAAAACCCCTGGTCACTGAAGAGTAAAACAGACTGAACCACAGCTGTGGCCCAGTCTGGAACAGTAAAATGAGAAGTGAGAAGAAAGCAGGAAGAAAAAGATAAAAGTAAATATAATAATGTTCTTTTTCAGATATCATATTTATTTAGGTTTTGAAAACATTGCAGATTTTCTGTACTCATTTATTTTTTTGAAGGCCATTTCTCATTAAAAGAATAGGTGGAAAAAGTGTCAACAGCTATTTCAAATACATAAAGTTCAACACCTGCATAAATGTCTGGAAGACCTAAGGAACAGTCTGTGGGTGGCTTTATTCTGTGTGTTAGGTTTGAATCTCCTAATAAAATACACTTGCAATAAATATATAAAGGTAGATGCAGAACGTTATTACTGAACCTGTGCATACAGATGTTAAAGTTGAGGTATATTAATAGGCTATATCACCTGATGAATGGCTTGTGCACGTACAGGCAGGAATCAGGTGAGTTAATGAAAAACTGCTATAATTAGGTGACCTTTTTCATGGTTCATTACATACTGAAATTTTGTTTGAATAGGTGAAGTCAAAAATACGTATTTCCATTGGTTCCTAAAATATTTGTTCTCTTAATATATGGCACTCCACATTGAAAGAAACAGAGCTATTTCATAAAGACACACTTCACCAAATGTTGTCAGTGGGTACTACTGACTTTTAAGGCCACTGCCAACTATTAAAAAAAAAAAAACCAAAATTTTTTAAACTTTTTCTTTATGAATCAGTGAGAAACTTAAAATGTTAGGGTTCATCATATTTTTATCCAACAGCCAGTAGTCTTCATGTAGATAAAAAAGTCAGCAGCACATGGGAAGTGGAAGAAGATTGCTCTCGCCCAGGCTCTCTGCCTCTGGTCCCCTAAGCCTCGTCCTCCTCCTCACACTGACTCTGCTTCTGGTTTTCCAGTATCCCATACCAAATTGTCTGAAGACTGATTCCCAAGGCACCGGTCTTTTAAAGAGTATGGGCTCACAAACTGTCCATGTGAAAATATAGGTCGTTTCCCCTGATTCACCAGTACCACATGCTGCAGGCTTTCCTATGTAACATTCTGCAACATAATAGACATTTCCATTACATCATGCATGGAATGACTTTAATATTGATCTAACGTTTTACACAAGGAAATAGTGTAATACTGCCTTATAAAAATGACTTTCAAATGCTAAATGTCAGCATTTTAAAGGAACACGAGAGCAGCTGTACCTGGTCAGAGGCAAAGTCAGGCTAATTTAGCATTCTGTCTCCAAGAGTACCTAATTCCCTAAGTGCCTCATAAAAAGTGTAAGATGAGGGCAAGCACACAGAGATACTTGCCTAGGCTACTCTCCCGGCCTCCAGTAATCTGCAACTCAGGAGCTTTTGACATCGAGCTTAATGAAAAATACCAAGAAGGCAATAACATGTCAAAGTAAGGTGTGCACAAGCCCAGTTGTATAGATTCACATATATAAATTGAAAACATAAAAGTCTCTCAAAGTCTGATCCTAAGACCCTTCAAGTCGAATTTCTTTCAAACATTTTTAATTGTTAGCTTAACAATTGAACAGGTTAACAGGCAAACATCTCACTAGCCGGCCTAGAGAAAATCCTCCCCTTCATCTTCATCCTCCTCATCAATCCTCATCACCAATAAAATTAAACATTGGTGGCCCAAGGTAAGTGGTTAAACAGCGACGAGAAATAATATAAAATGAAGCTTTGATGGTAATATTCTGGGAATTTAGACTTAAAGCACCTGTGCGTCAGAAAAGGCCAGTGTATCCTTCAGATCTTGAGCCAAAATTGTCAAAAATTACTGCTTAAGGTTAGGCATCTAGGGCTAGATGCATGAAAGAATTGGTGCATTACAACAGCCGTTGGTACTTTGCCATCAGAAGCCTCTGCCGTGAGGCTGGGCTATTCTATACAATTCAGGTAAGGGGAGACAACCAGTTGGGGGTCAGATTTATAGACAAAGAATGTAGACCTTTATGCTCCAAACTGTCATCCTTAAAACCTGCACTCAGCTGCCACCTAAATCTGGATATACCTAAAATCTATTACTGACTCATTTTTTTACCTTAATGGACTCCAGGTCCCTGGAGGAGTTCTGGGTTTGTGTGTTGTGTGTTGCCAAGCGTGCCTGGTTTTGATACTGGTGGTTGTCTGGGGACCTAAGACTAAGTCCTTATAAAATGCAGAATAAAAGCATCCTCCTGTGAGAGCTCTTATAAACAGCGAGCTGGGAGGTGGTCTCACAGCACCTCTGGAAGCTGTTGCTTCCTACAGTTTGGTTTCCATGAGGAAAATGCTCATTTGGACCGGATCTCTGCCCCAGCCACTGTCCCAAACATGTTTCTCAGATGACAGTGTCTGCATGCAAGCACCTTTTTCTACAAATACTGGAAATGCTTCTGTCAGAAAGCAGCTATGCCTCTTTTCTTGGGCCTGTCCCCCATGGACCCTCTCTCAGAAATAGTCACCGGACAAAGCATTTCATATAAATCTTAGTCGGAGGTGGTCATTTCACCCAAAAGCCCAGCAGGATGCCCTTGACGAGAGATGGCAGATTTCAGTTCTTTGTCCCTTCTAACTGAGGGGATTTGAATTTATGTATAACATTCCCACTGCAGTGACCCACGTACCAGGCAAAAAGGTATTTTGGAAAAGCATTTCCCTCCTTTGAAGTGTTCAGCTTTTTATAAAGCACTTCAATGTCTATTGAAGCCCAGTTTGCTACCACTTCTGGCACTAGGTATTTCATGATTTCAAGGATGTCCTTTGGTAGCAGTGGTGGTCTATGCAGGCTAAAGTCTGTTTATGACTGTTGACCGTTCATAGTTAAAGAAGTCAGTCCTCCCTGTGTGGATCTTTTCAATTCATTTCATGTACTTTTGTTCCTCTGCCTAGCTCCGAAATAACAAAAGCATGCTGGGAAAAGTGTGATTGAGGTGGGCCTAAGTGTTTGGATTTTTTCTTCCATTCTGCAAGCGCAGCTTCAACAAAGAAAATTTTTCCACTAGAAGATTTGTGTTGAACAATACCAACAGCAGCCAAGAGATAACTCTGAGTACAAGCCTAGCTTATTCTTTTACTAATTTGTTTCTTGATACAGGCAAATCCCTGAAAGGGATTTTATTTTTTTTTATTCCATGGCTTATGATTTATTAGAGATTGAGAAATGCATCTGCTTCACAGTTTGCAAGGTCTTTTGAAATTCACAGATAGGTATTACTATGGGAGCATGACATATTATTAATATGCCAGTTCAGGGTAAAGTGTATTAACGTACTTTTAATGTAAAAAGTGGAGCTGGAGGAAAATTAGACAATAAGCTTGAACTGAGATGGCAATATTAGTATTAAATACTATTATAAATAACACAATTTGCATATAAATATAAACAAAAGTACTAGCTGTACTGTCATGAGCCACAGGTATTTATTCCAGTAGGGAAATTATGAATCGTTCTTGAGGTTGTGAAATAATTACCTGTTACCTTTGAAAACACATTTTCCCCACAGAGTGAATTTTACAAATGTTAACCCCAAAGCCGAACTATGTTGGTATTATTATTCTAAAGTGCCTTTTTGCTCTGTTTTGTTTTGTTTCTTTTTTGTTATTTTTAAATAATTCCCTACATGGGCACTCTTCTCCACATTTGTAATTTGTCATCATGGCCTTTTCTTTTTCCTTCATTCCTCTTTCTAAGAGTCCCTTGTTTCCTTGCATTTTCTTCAATTTCATCTCCTTTTTCTTCCACGGCATCACTTTTGGAAATGGAAGACTTGGCCCTTCGATATCTCCTCAAACAGTAGAGGAATCTTGAAAACACCTAAGCTACCACCAATACTGTACTGCCACATCGTAGAAAGCAGGGGTGATTTGGAGGTGAGGATGACAGAGATACACTCTGGACCTACCGATTCAGGCATGACCCAAGGAGTGGGACAGCTGAGGTCCATCTACCCCCTACTCACTTCCCACTGATAATGCTTTCTCTCTCATTTCTTTTCAGGACTATTCAGACATTCCAGCACAGATTTTCAGCACCTAATTTTCAAGTACCTGGTTCCCAGAACAGCAGGTAGGCTGTTATTTAGGCAGTACATTGGGCAACTTGGGAAAGAGGGGGGTTTAACTTGATGGCCTTTAAAGGTCCCTTCCAACCCAAACCATTCTATGATTCTAAGTGAGGCCTTTTCAGAAAGACTTAATTAGCACATGTACTGATTGAGCTCCATGTGACACAACATGTCATGGCCAGCAGGAATTGCTGAGATTATAAACAAAGAGTTAATATTTGTTGCCTTTAGATACTTAACTGAGACTACAGCAAGGTACCTTTGTCCATCTAACATTTAGTACCCTACTAGCAGTGGTATTTTATACATATTTTATCTTACCTTTAGGTAATACACAGCTAAGGGTATATATTTTTTCTTATATTGCTTTCAACATATTTTAGTATTTAAAAACCACTTGAGGCTGTGATGCTAAGACTGGTACTAAGTTCCCAAGAAGTATTACAGACAGTCTGGCACTTTTCAGGTGCCTAAAGTCTACCAGGTCAACCACAGAGGCAGCATGTGCATTCTGGCATCCTAGGTTTTCACCAAAGGACACAGCAGGAAGCCTCCCCTGACTTTCATGTCCACACACACGTGGAGATGCACACACTCAAAAGTTTTAACAGCGTTGCCTGGATTCACTTTCTTAAGTGGCCTATAACTTGCTCATATTGCAGTACCACATACCACAATACACCATAAGTCCATTTATGGGTCCACTCTTAATGTTTAGATCACTTACATGGAAAGCAAAGATTCCAGAGCAAGTCCATCTTCCACTTAAATTCATCTCTCCTTAATTTAAGACTCCTTAAATTTGCTTTGTGTTCTCCTGGTTACTAATCAAGGGGAAAATACTTTAATTACTTGGTCTTGAGATCTGGTGTTAACTAGTCACATTTGTTACGAACATACAGGAGATGGGTTTTACCACACTAGATGAGCCTCACACAAAGGTGGAGTTGATATTCATGTAGTAAATTGGAGATCCATGTGATAAATTACATTTATCATGCACCTTTGACTGCCTCACCTGGGTTCTGCCTACTAATCTATCTCTGTCAAGATTAATTCTAGCATTCTTAACCTCTGAGCAGCTCTCAAGCATCTGCTATTTTTTACCATTCTTCCACAAAAGAAAATGAAAAAAAAAAAAAATCAAAAAAACTCACCACAACAAACCAAAACTCAACAAGTTTTTTTGTTCACCATGAAATGAGCAAATTCTTTTCCAAATTCCATTGTGCTACGGAGGAAGATGGGCAATACTCAGTTCTGAAGCAGGGAGATGTTTGAGGTTCTACTTATTCTCAAGAAGGCAGACATGCATTTCTTTCAGGGTAAAAGAGCTGGTAAGCAGCTCTTTCCTGCCGAACTAGCTTCTAGCTTGGATATGCTGGCATATACTAGACCTCAAGAGCGGAACAGAGTGATTTACAGGCAAGTTGCTTAAGATCATTTAGAGGTTCAGAAATGTATCAGTAATCATTCTGAGGCCTATGTAGTTGTCTCATAATAGCAAGTTAATTTGGCTTTAATATAGAAGGAAGTGCAATAACAGTATCAATTAAAAAAACCATAAAGCTTCCTGAACCATTTCTGAAATACTTTTTATGTTAAATTTGTAACATAGCTTAACTGCATATGTGATGTAAAGGTTTTATTGGTACTCATTTGGGATGATCTGCGTAATAAACTCTGGGATTCACCACAACTAATACATACCATACTCAAGTCTAGATTTACACCACTTGGCTCAAATACCTTGCTTTCATTTAGAGATTAGGGAACTGCAACTATTTTCATCAACTAAGAATCTGTCTCCAAAATATTTATACATATCTCCTGTTTTGGGTTTTTTTTTCACTTTCTTTTTATAAAGGTATTTTTATGTGTATATAATTGAGAAAGAGATGAATGGGACACATATTAATGAAATCATTCAAACTTTGTACTATCTATCTAGCCAAGTGCATACTCCCAAAAGGGGCTTTGATGAATAGACTGCTAACAGTTTTTATTTTTATATCTTTCACTAAATTTCTAGTTTAACAGAGTTTGCGTACTTTATTAAATTAATTTGATAAGGAATCTTTAATTTCACGATAATTTACAATTGTACACATATTTGCTCAGTTGTTCACAGACATGGACAGACACACGCACTTCTTCATATCACGCAAATACAGACATCCAGTATAGAAAATTTTGAACTTAATGGCTTAATTTTGGCACTGTTACAAGCAATTATACACAGAGTTTTCCAATTGGGAAAATTTCAATTATAAGTCACTGACACTTGAGCTGCCTGTATTATAGCATATACTTTTTAGAGAGTTAATCTGTAGAGTAGGGTTTAAATTATAATGAAAATTAATTAATGTTAAATTAATTAAAAATCAAATAAAAACTATCCAATGGACAGTTTTAGCAAGAGTAATCATACGACAAAACTATTCCCGAGAAATATTTTACTTCACAGAATGCTCAGTTCACTATGAGTGTTCACGTATTTGTGTTGTCTGGTTAAGTGTGTCAAGTAATATTATGTTGTTTTTGGATTGTATGATTCATTTTTTTCTTAGCTAATCAGCAGAGTACATAAAGGAACTCCAAAATGTAGAATCCAGCACAAAATCCAGCTCTGGCTTCAAAAAGATATTTGATTATTAGACAGTAAATTTGCTTATCTCAAGTTTTTCGCACTAGTCCTGCTCATTTGGTGAATATTTGCAGAAAGCAAACTCAAGCATTATATCAACACACTTGAAGTAAATTTATTTAAAAATCTGAATGAAGATATGTAGTGTTTGCCTAGAGTTAGAAGTAATAGGGTTATGAACACATCATAAATACTATGCAAAGCTTTGAATTCCATTGCTGAGACATATTATCAAAGGTCAGGCTATCAAGCAAGACATAAACCACAACTGCAGAAGCATGTCTTATCTAAAAGTTCAGAACAGTGTTAGAAATTACAAATTTTGAAATTATTCCAACACAATCATAACTGTGCTTTGGAGATTATTTGAGTGCCATCAAATACAATACTGAAGTAAAATTATGTTTCTTTTATATTTGCAAAGTTTTCATACTTCTGATAAAAGTCATGGCACAAAACATGTAATATGATCTTCCATGTATGCTTCTAAAGATGGACATGTTATATAGATATACAGATGCACAGGCTGTTTTTTTCCAAATTGTTCTTAGTTAACGATTTTTTTTGGCACATACATATACTAGACACACATAAACCAATCCACTTGTGCCCTCAGGAGAGAGGAAAACATTGGTTTGTTTCATTTTTAAGGAGCTTTCACATTTGGGTTTTTTATGAGGCATTCTGGTCTTTCCTTTTGAAGTAAAGCAAACAGGAAAATACTGTGGGAAATTATAATCTTCAGTTTAAGCTTTTTTATGGATCAAACAGCATATAACCACTGAGAGCAAAAGGAAAAATTGTGAGTCTCTCTCAAATTTTGTCTGAATACCTAGTCATTGTTCTGTTTAACTGTGGAACATCAGATTCTCCCATGTATTTTGGAGGCACCAGCAAAATATATCTTGGTTAAAATTCTCAAGACCAGAGTGATCAGACCCACATCCATCAGGGTGTTTTGTTTCATGGAAGACATAAAAGATGGTCTTTTTTTTTCTGAGCAAGGCGCTTTCACCCTTGGCGAGTGGCAGACCCGCAAGAAGGGAAACCGCTAGATTGTTCCCTAACTAAAGCGAAGGTTCAATTTAACTGTTTTCTTATTGCTGTGAGAGAGACCAAAGCTTATCAGCTTTCATGTTTTGGAGGAAATGAAAAAGAATAGAACTGGATTACTTTCTTTTTTTGCAGGTCTGAGGTCAACACGAACAGCTTTGGGGTCAATGTCCCTGCCTTGCACTCTCGGTGTATCCAGAGTATTCTCACCCTCTGTGTAAGGCTGGCTGCCAACAGTACTGCTTTGCACTGCCTTCTTAAAGGTTGACAAGGTGATGCATCAAATTGGCAGGCTTTTGTAGTGCCAGCAAAACGCAGCCTTAAGATGGGCAAAAAATCTTGGTCCCAACTATGTGGCATGTGCAGTGTTAATGCTAGGAGTAACTTGTTTTCAGCATTTTTGCATTGATAAGAGCCAAGAGAGAAAGAGAGGTATGTTTAGTTGAGTGGAAGATAACAAACATGCAGTGCCACATTCCCTCTGTGTGCTCTTTGTTATCAGCAGGACTAGCAGCATTATGTACTGTACAATGAAAGATAACCATAGAGTGAGAGATAGCTGGCTTTGTAGCTCTATTGATTAAACAGGACAGCAGGCTAATCAGAAAAAATGTTACAAGGATAGGAGTTGAGCCACTTGGAAAACATGAAAGATGATGGCTACACTTGAAATGTTAATTTTTGAATAAGATTACAGGGCAGAAAACTGTTTTCTTAATTATTTTTTTTTTAAATTAAAAAAAAATATACACTGTGAGTTATCACTCCATTACCAATTTGCAAAGATAATAGCATTACTTTTATCTGAGACAGTCACAAAACAATACACAATACAGGTTTGAAGCCTTCCTAAATAAAATTCGCAAATCTAGAGTTTTGCTGTGTATCATGATTAATATGGGGATAACTCGTCAGGCGAATAGGTACACCAACTACCTCAATATTTTGAAACAAATCAAACCCCAAACCCTAAAGTATCCAGATAAGATTTTGTGGCTCTTATTTTTAGACTCTGTATTTGTTTATTACTTTGCTTGGTTCTAAACATTTAAACTAAGTTTTTCACAGCGTATATCTATGTCAAGACAAATTTGCTTGTAGATAACATATTTGTATAGTCTGTCTTCCAAGCTCTTGCTCAGTCTGGGGAAAGGAAGGGACAGACCTAGACTGGAATAGGATGGATGTGCTGGGTGTATGGCTGCAGCACATAGCTGCAGAAATTCAGGCCAGCTCTGCAAGAGCAGCCCAGAATCATGAGGATACAGAGGTAATGTAAAGTCATTATTCTCCCTCTTGACTCTTGGCTTTGAGGTCTGTGCTGCATCTCCTAGAGGCACAACATAGACTCCCACCTGACGTGCTTAGCATTGGAGGGGAGGATTTCACTGAAAGCCTCTTTCCGTGCTACTAAAATCTCTGTCCTAATTTTATCAAATTGTTCGTGTTCCTTTGGGGCTTCATTCGTAATCCTCTCTGGTGGGGTGTAAGCTACTGTATCTCTGATCCATCTCTCCCTGCTAGGAGCTTTCTCTGCTACCTGCTGTCTTGTGACATAGCAATGTACTAATGAAAATGTTGCTCCCAGTAGTTTGATATGATGACTTGGTATAGCAGTTTCAGCTCGCTCTTGCCAATATATGTTGCCAAGGTTTCATAGGCATGTCTGACAGACTTCATATTGGCCCCAGAATTGCGGGAGGGGGAAGAAGAAGGGGAAGGTCACAGAAGCCATGGCACTTGCATTTCTGTATTGGTGAATGTGTCAGTCGCGGCTCTCTGGGATGACATATTTTAGATGCTTATTGGAAGTTAAATACATTGCTTTACCCTTTCTTTACCCTTTCCCATACAGAATGATGTCATTTACAAGCAACTGATAGACCAATTTATACTACACCTTTGACAAATTGAATTTAATAAACAGTAACAGCTTAGTGCGGCTTTAACATATCTGTTCATTCCTCCACAAGTTCACTCCTCCACTCCTGCCTTTGCCAGGCTCCTGGAACCTACAGCTGCCCCTTGGCAATATTCAGCATTTAGGCTGCAAGTTGTCCTTTGTCTTAGAGGAACAAAAATACTCTCAGGCAGATTCTGGTTTACCCTGAACCGGGAAGTGAGTCATGATAAAGTGAAGGTCACACAGATGATTTGCAGCTTGATCCTGCACACACTTAAGTCAGCTGCCTAAACCTTGTTCCTTCCGGTTGGAGCATGATTGAGCCCACAGCGTTATTATGCAGCTGCAGGTACAGTGCTGTGTGCCTTTCCTGTTTCTTTTCATAGAAGCATCCCTAAGAACTTTGTCCAAAACTCTTCTAATTTGGTAGAGACAGTAATATTGGGAAGTTTTGAGATGAGTCCTGGATTCTTCAGCAATTTATTTTATTACAGATCAGTAGTACTGTATCACCTGAAGTTTGATTTGCATGCATTTTAAAGTGGAACTATCACAGCTTTTTTTTCCCTCCAGTTACACTTTCCTGTCAGTTCAATATTTAATTAATAGTTTAGCCACTTACCTGATTTTTCAGGACTCACTGATTCAAAAGTCATTTTAAAGTAATATATTTATTTGTTAAAGAAGCCGGTGATACAGATTGATACTGTATTTAAATTATTGGGTGTTCAGATAGATTTGGCTCCATGAGAAGCAGCCCCACGGCATATGATTGTGACCAATATTACTACCCCATGGCTTGCTAGATGCATGTGTGTTCATAGCTATTTAGCTATTATACTTCCAGAGTATAAGATTAATAAAAGCGACTTTTCAAAAGAGTGCTGTTAATTTAAAAATGCTGCTTTTCCATCCCTGTTCCAAAATCTGAAGACTTGCTTCAGCCATGGGTATTTTCACTCATGGATTTACATGATTTTGTACCTGTCTGAGACCTAAGGTCTCACTGTTAGCCAGAAAGCAAGTGACCAACCTGAAATCAATTGGTCCATACCCAAATTTAATTAAACTTCTCTCTGCAACTCTAGAGGAAACTGATTTCCCTCATTATTGCTTATGTGGATAATATGTGAAATTAATTCTCCTTCACTAAGTTATCGCTGCATTGAGCAGACAAACACAGATATAATGTTATTAAAAGTAATGAAATAGGTTCATCAGCAGTTAACGTTAATGTTTTGTGTCATTGCAATCTTGTGTGCAATTTAGGACAAAATTATTCAGTTTTGCAGCTGCAAGATGCAGAAGGTTAACAACTCCAGGGTTTCCAAAGGTTTTGGCACAAGACACTATTTGCACATAGTTTTCTGTAGATGAAAAAGGGAGGGAAAGATGAATTCACCACGTTTTCCCTCTCATCTTCCACAGACCGTCAGAGAGGGATGGAGGCAAAGAAGGAAGCAGGGTTTCCTCTCTGAGGGAGGTGAGTCCTCCAGTGGTAGCCCTGTAGACCAGTAATTCCATGCTGACATTGCCTTTGCTATTAATGAGACACGGGTTTTTCACTGAAGTTTGCCAGGCCTCAAGACCAAGGTTTGTCAGGAGTGGTTTGTCTGAACCTTTTGGCAACTACCAGGAACTCTGTTTTAACAAAGCATGTGTTAGTTGTGAGAGTAGTTTGTCTAATGGCAAAAATAAGTTTTAGGAGTATCAAAGAATAACAATTTAACATACATAGAATGCACGATAAATTCAGATGTAGTGTAGACCAAGAAAAAACAAGATAAAACAGCATGTTACAAAACATATAAAAAACAGCCCCTAGGTAATCCAAATAACTAACTAAAGGAAGGAGAGGAGGAAGAAGAAACCATTAATACCAACCTCATAGTCGCTCCAGGAAAGGATTCAAGATGCTAGTGGCTTGTACTCTGGTACACACACCCTGGGTGGACAGCAATGGGGTGGTGGAAGGCAGCAAATAACACTGGGAAAGGGGAAAGGTGTTCTCACAGGACACGGACTGCCTGAAAGCACCTGATAAAATGTCTGAACAGTATCTGCACAGACCTAACCCATTAGATGATTCTGGCAGGCAGTGGAAAAATAAAGGAGCACATGTAATTATCATAGATCAACTGTTAAATCTACATCCTTGTAACATGTTTAGGGCAGAGGCTAGAAAGTGGTAAAAACCAAGGTAATGACCACTAATTTAGTCTTAAACAGAGAGAAAGTCAAAGAGATTGGCCTGCAGCTACGTGATCAACAAAGCTATTCGCAGCTTAGGCTGACCATCTACCCAAAAAAGCAATAAATATTTAAGGAAGTAACACCTTGGAAGGAACATATCCGCAGATGCCCAGCACTGTGCAGAAAAGCTGGGCCCAAGGTGGAACCACTATGTGTGTAATCCAGGCCACCTGCCAAGGCTCAGACCCAGTGACCAGCTGCAGCGAGTGTCCTGCTTCCTCAAATCCATAGTGCAGGCTGAGACTCGACCAGAGGGGCAGGGGCCTTGGCTGGTGTGAGCGTGTCTGGTGTCTGCAGAGTATGTGCATGGTAAAATAGAAATCTTGGAATAGAAATTGCTAGCCACTTGCTATGTGCAGCCCACTTGCTACATAACTTTTAGTTTTTATGTCAGTGAGTGGTGTAGTTCAGGTCTTGAGGCCACCACACCTTCAGTTGTTGATGACACCATGTACAGCAATTTTAGCTACACCGTTCCTATTGAGACTTTTTCTGTACAGGAGTATTTTTATTTTCTTTTTCTTTCTTATTCTACAATAATTAGTTCTGAACTAATAATAGTTCTTTGATTGCTATGATAAGATTTTAATCATCCTAATCATAAATTCAGAACTTACATGTAAGATGTGATTTCACTTTGCCCGTAACAAAATTTTCATTGTGTAACGCTCCTCCTGTCTGTGCTTTGATTCTACACTCTGACCCAACAGACACAGAAAAGGGTGCCAGATTTATCTAAGGTTGAAAACTGAAGCACCTAGCAGAATATGATTGAATGTAAAAAAATGGTTATAAGCTGTCCTGCTCTTCATCACCTCCTTTTAATGTATTAGTTAATTTATTTCCTTTTAGTAAGACCTCCTCAGGTAAAGAAAGAAAGAAAGGAAAGAAAAAAAATCCCACAAACCACAATTTCCCATGCAGACTGAATTTATGACATAGATTTGAAGGACAGCATTTAAAAGAAATTCTGCTGGGATGTAAGCAAGATTTTGTAAACTCACAGAATGAGATTTTTTTCTGATGTCCGTAACATGAGAGTCCTTTTTCCTATCCCCACAATGACATGATCAGCTGGTGAATTGAGCTGATGCTCTCAGGCTTCTGTTGTGCACAAATGACAAATAAATAAATTAATCTGCAAAGACCCTGGTGTAGTAAAAACAAGAGAGATCAACAATCAAATTTAGGAGCTTAGGTCAGCACATAAATTCTTATTCAGTTTCTCAGACTTCCTACATTGATATTTTAACATGAAGAGTTAAGGGTCATCATAACAGCCTAGGCAACAAGGCTGGGAGGTGTGAATCCACATTGATCACCATGAGAAAAAAAAAAAAAAAAAAGGCTTTATCTGCTGACCAGCTGGAGTTACAAGGAGGGATTTCTCATAGGCATGATCAGATGCCTTTTGGATATCTGATTGCAAGAGCTGGACAAACTCCTTCCATTTCTTAGTCTCAGCAGGCCATCTTGGGCAATCCAGAACAGATGCTCCCAATCACAACAAAAACAACATACCACAGGTTTCCTCCTCCTGTTAAAGGGATATCTTCTTTTTGTCTTTCTATCTTGCCTTACTGTTGTTGTAAGATATTTATGGAAATATTCTTATCGTTTCTGATTTAGGTACCTAAATTAATAGAAACGGGTAAATGCTTCCAGAGTATAATCCAGAGCATAATTCATAATATTTAAACAATCATGGTGTGTCCTGGTGATTTGCAAAGCTATATCCCAGTCCTGAAATACATGTTTTTTAGTCCTGGAGTGTGTAGCATGGCAGCTACCTACTACTTCCTTGAGAAAATTAAGGCAAATGTTAAACCCGTTACAGGGTAGATATCTTCATGATTGGACAGTCAGAATGAGTTGTAGAATGACTTGGGGAAGTTAATCCTGGCCAAACTCCAGCAGTTATTTATGTGCTACCTGCCTAAATTTCCCCTGTTGCTTCAATTAAATTTTATCTTCACTTCCTCCTGTTACAACACTGCTGTGTAATATTGCTGGCCCAGAAAGAGTTGTCATTGTCCCAAGGGAAACTGCATTTCAGCAGCAAGCCCAGCAATCTTTGTAGAGTCTCCGAGAAGTTCTTTAGTATCCTTCTGGGTACATGTTTCTATAAAAATGCAAAGTATAACAGTATGTAATGCTGCAACTGCTATTCATAAAAAGGAAAGGGAAAGTAGGTCAGTATGTGAAGGACACAGAATGCTGTGAATGTTCTCAAATGCAGCTTCCACTTAAGCCAAAGGAGGCCACACTGAGTATCCCAACTGAGGTGCTCCTTCTTGCCTTTAAAGATGGCAGACAGCGTCAACTAGGAGATGTAGAGCACCAAAACTTTGATTTTGATTCACGTACTGAGTGGAAATGGAAATAGATTTCCCCATAATCTTACTGACTCTAAGGCCTTGCAGTTGTTCTACAGGAAATCTATGTTAATATGAACACGGATGTATCGCCTTAAAATATATATAGACACTACACACATCCATATACCATAACACATATAAGGCTGCTGAGGGATTGCTGGTTTTGTTTGGCTGCTTTTTTTTTTTTATTTTTAACTGTTTACAATAGTAATAATGACCTCAGTGCTGGGCATTTCCTGGGGACTAATGACCAGCTGGGGTTAATGACCTCAAATGTAGCCACAGGCCATCAACTCATCCCAGCCAGCCATTAATCCTATGGAACTACCAGGGCCTCTACTGTTATTGCTTAATTTAGTCTCCCTAATTTTAGTGTAGCTTTAAAAACCTTGCTGCAGCCACTGAGCAGCTCTGTATTTTATTAGCCCTGCATTTCTGCTGCTGAGCACGGGTTGTTTTCCTAGCTGCTGATCAACTCTAAACACTGAATAGACTTTATTAAAAGTTGGTTATCAAGCTGCTGAGCATCTCCAGACATCTAAATATTTTATGCGCGTTTGCTTTGAGTGGCCCTGAGCAATTAATACATTGTTTCATTAGGAGGGTTTTTTACTAACCACTAAGTGACTCTAAACACCTAATATATTTCACAAGAAGTTTGTATTCCAGCCGTTGAGCAGCTTTAAACACTAAATTGGCATCATACATTTAAAAAAGAAATCACTCAGTGTTACACATTTCTCACAAGTAATTTCCTGTCTCTACTCTTCTAAACATTATTCTTCTATTTTATGGGGGTTTTTTTTCAGCTGATACATTCCTATTTAGCTTTCTGGACCTCCAGTACTTTTCATTCAAAAGCTCAGAGCTTCACTGGAATTGGCTTTGCTTCATTTCCTTCATCTGACACAGAGAAAAGAAAAGCCACAGGGGGCAACATGAACCCCAGTTTCCTTCCAGCACCAAATTAAGGGATTAGAAAATATTCATGTTGTTCTGACCAAGATAATAATTCAGGCTTTAGACTTAAAAATAACCCATGGTGTATCCCTGCATTTACAACCACCAACAGCATGACAATCAAAATGACAATGATTCAGTAGGTAGTGTTAATCATCGTTACAGATCTCCAGCCCAGTGCTGTCAAGAGGAAAGTCTCACTGCTGCAGGAAATGCTGAGGTTAGCTAACATCTGCCCAGTCGGGCGGGGGACTTGACCAGCTCACATTTTGTCAAATAGGCCTCCACCCTGCAGCTTGCTTGGTCCTCCAAGACCTTCAGCGCTTCAGCCAGCAAGAGTTGTCCCCACTCCTCTGAGGTCAGGGGAGCAAAAGCCCCATTGGCACGGCTCCTGGACCCTGCTGCTCAACCTCCACAGCTCCCTTGCAGCAGCAGTCAGGGACAGGACTTCCAGATTCCCGTGATAGGCAAACTTCCCACCAAATCGGACTTTTGCTCTTTTTAGCAAGCAGTAAAATCTCGGTGACAGGGCAGAGTTGCATAGCAAGCATCAACAAGCATGGGTACACTAGTCAGCTCGCAGCCTTTTGGGGAATTCATATACACAGCGTATACACAACTCCAAGTCCCGCTCTCTGAGCCCATATTCACCTGCTCCATGGGCAGCTGACCTGCATGCCCCCTGCTTCCTCACAGACAAGACAGTTTTTTCCACTGGGTTCCTCTTCTGGTCAGGACTGAGTAAAGGGGTAAAGGAATCTGTCATAGTTTCTGTCAAGTTGAGGCTTTTATGAGACAGGTAGGGCTGAGCATCTCCTTATTTAAAAATCCCTGAGTGCCATTCCTTTTGAACAGTACTGTTGAGGACAGCATTGCTGTCTGTGATTGAAGTGATGTAATACTTGCAAAAGAAGAAAGTGCGGCATGACTTGCTTTAATAATATGAATAAACTATATTAATGTTGACAAATTAAAGGGGGGGTGAGATGGGGGATCAGAAAAAAAATACTGAGGAAAATTTAATGAAATGTTGAAGCCTAGATTATCCTATGAAAAGTACATTGCCCTCTTCCTCAAATGATTTGGAAAACTTGTCCTGAAACAATATAGGCATGAATTCAGAAGACTGGGGCATTGATATAATAATGTGAACACTTCTGTTGTAATTATTATGTCATAGGTAATGTTCTTACAACTCAGCCTGATTGCATGAACCGTCTGTCTTCTAAAATGGTGTGGAAATCTTCTCTCTAACCATATCAGTTGGTTTAACTGAAGTCAAGATCATGGAGCAGATCCTCCTGGAATCTCTGCTAAGGCACGTGGAAAATAAGGAGGTGATTGGAGACAGCCAGCATGGCTTCACCAAGGGCAAATCCTGCCTGACAAACTTGATGGCCTTCTACGATACTGCCACGAACTTGGTGGACAAAGGCAGAGCAACGGACATCATCTACCTGGACTTAAGCAAAGCATTTGACACTGTCCCGCATGACATCCTAGTCTCCAAATTGGAGAGTCACGGGTTCGATGAATGGACCACTCGGTGGATAAGGAACTGGCTGGATGGCCGCACTCAAAGGGTTGTGGTTAATGGGTCAATGTCCACGTGGCGGCCAGTGACGAGTGGTGTCCTGCAAGGGTCAGTACTGGGACCAGTGCTATTTAACATCTTTGTTGGAGACATGGACAGTGGGATCGAGTGCACCCTCAGCAAGTTTGCCGATGACACCAAGCTCGGTGGCGCGGTTGACAC